>CAUYLG010054346.1:0-165149 GCA_963573385.1 Cacajao melanocephalus
CATTTTTTCATATGTTTGTTGGCTGCATAAATGTCTTATTTTGAAAAGTGTCTGTTCATATCCTTTGCCCACTTTTTGATGGGGTTGTTTGTTTTTTTCTTGTAAATTTGTTTTAGTTCTTTGTAGATTCTGGATATTAGCTCTTTGTCAGATGTGTAGCTTGCAAAAATTTTTCCTATTCTGTTAGTTGCCAGTTCACTCTAACGATTGTTTCTTTTGCTGTGCAGAAGCTTTTAAGTGTAATTAGATCCCATTTGTCTATTTTGACTTTTGTTGCCATTGCTTTTGCAATTAAATTATTTAAATCTTTAATTCCTTGATCACTAAATGGGATGTAGTGCATCTACCTGCATTATAGTCTCTAAAAAATATATAATTCTATTAAATACATATATAATGTCTTTTATATATTAACCTGACCTTAGAACTTTATGGATATTCAGCAAACTAGGTATATTTTATAAAGTTATTTAATAATTTATATATAGAAAGTAAACACTGAAATCTATGTCAATCAATATTAAAATAAAAATGAAAAAAAGTTAATTCTTTTCCTTAAATACTTATTAATTGCTACCTCCCAGTAATAACATAATTTTTTTCCTTGTCTCAATGGTAAATGGAGTTGATTTTTTAAATTATACAAATAATCCATATCACAGTAGAATGACTTTGAAATTTAATATGACATATGGCCAGATTTCAGTTTCCTGCTAATGTATACACATACCTTAACTCATGTAATGCATTTTCTATCAGCAGATATTATGATGGTACCTGTTTTTGACTATCATAAACAGTGCAGTAATGAGCATCATTATATGTATAATTATTTTAAAAATCACCTTTTTCTAGTACAGTGATCACTGGATTAAAATATGCCTATATTTTAAAAGCTTTTTTTTTTTTTTGAGATGGAGTTTTGCTTTTGTCATCCAGGCTGGAGTGCAATGGCATGATCTCAGCTCACTGCAACCTTCACCTCCTGGGTTCAACTGATTCTCCTGCCTCAGCCTCCCAAGTAACTGAGATTACAGGTGCCCACCACCACACCCAGCTATTTTTTGTATTTTTAGTAGAGATGGGGTTTCCCCATGTTGGCACGCTGGTCTCAAATCCTGATCTCAGGTGATCTGCCCGCCTCAGCCTCCCAAAGTGCTGGGATTACAGAAGTCAGCCACCACACCTGGCCTTTTAAATGCTTTTGATAGTAAATAGAATTGATTTTCATCTTTCTAGGCAATATTTTAAGCAAGACTATTCTATTCTTTTAAAAATGTATATTTTAATCATACATATTTGATAAAGTTCTAGGCTTATTATTATTCTTTGTTCAAAATAGTAGGGAACTTTTTGTCAAATTGCAGTTCTTTTTGTTCAATTTCAGTAGCATATGTAGAGTACTTGAGAATATTGTTTTGCTTAAGCATTGGGGTGTTCACACTTCAGGTGGTAGATATAAAAGAGATGTGGAAGGTGGAATCCCTGTCACCTTATAGTTTGGTCTCAAATAAGTTGAGAATTACTATGCTGTATGTAGATTATTATTTTTTAAGTATTTATAATTTATTAAAATATCATTAATACTAAAAGAGTCCTGAATGTTACTTGTCTTTGAAGTTGCACAAGTCCCTTTGTGACCCGAATTAAGTATCTGCAGACATTTAATATTATTCATCTGTTTAACTGACATTTATTTTATAACTAACAGGAACAGAAGCTTTGGAGAATGCAAATTGATTTTTAAAGTAGCATATGCACATCTGCAAAATGCAAAATACCCATACAAGGAAAATACAAATATCCATACAAAGCCCTATATATTTAATGCTGAACAAATGGCATAAGCCCTAAATGTTTTAGAATTCATAGAATGAGAGTCTGCTGTGGCCTGGAAGGGTCATGGAAGGCTCATGAAGTGGTTGATGCTTAGGCCACAAATTTAAGAAAAGGTAGGATTAGGCTATTGATCAGGGTCAGTGAGGAGGCAAGGCATAGCAAGGTAGAAATGAGCTGGGCACACTTGAAGGAGAGTGAATAGGTGGAATTCACTGAAAGAAAGCCTATGGGTAAAAAATAATGATGGTATCTTTGAAAACTTAGCAGAGAGCAAAATAACAAAGGGCCCAAGTACAGGGTTAAAGGCTTTAGTTTTATGTCCCATATCTTTAAAAATGTACAAGGGGTATGGGTTGTTTAAGATAGATAAACCTAACAACGTGATAAATGATCGAGTACAGTAAAAAGAATAACGTTGGGGGAATTATTTAGGCTATTGTTGCTATAATACAAATATGAGATAATCAGAATCAAAAATAAGACCACAGCATTGATAATGAGAAGAAAGTTACAATGGGAAGAAAGATGAACTGGTGTCAGATGAACTTGCTTTTGACCTGTTTCACTTGAGGTAAGAATTAGAGTCTGGAGTTGGATCTGGAAATCAGAGACTAGAACTGGAAGGGGTGATCAGGCCAGTTCATTAAGGGTCATCATGACAAAAATATTATCAGCAGCCGTGAGACTAAAGAAAATCACCAGAAGAAAGAGTGAGAAGAGCCGAACAATGAGACCTCAATTTTGGAGAAATGCAATGGATGGTAAATGGGAAGAAAAAATCAGAGGGGTATAAAGAGGATGAAAGAGTATGCAAACACTGGCACTTCCTGTCAGAGAGCCTAAAAATATCCAGCAGATACTTTTTTAAAATCCTAACTACTAGATAACCAGGAAGAGGAGATATTTTTTTCTGTAACATGTGGTTAGGACAGTTTACACCTGTCAGAATTGTAGATTAGGGGAAGTTACCTTTGATTGCCTTTATTTCTGAGACACACTAGTTCTACCCTTCAGACTAATGTGTGCGTATTGATCTCTGATTACCCAATCCATTTCTGCAGATCTTCATTAAGTCATGAGTTTCTTTCAATCCTTCAAAAATGCTACAATGCATTCTCTCTTTTTTTTTTCTCTTTCCTCATTTTAGCCAAAGAGGGAGATAATCTGGCTCTCAATTTAAAGTTCGTAAAAGTGAGAGAAACTGGTAATTTAAATCATCTGTAGAAGATATAGGGATACTTTTATTAATCTAGGAGTATCTCTAATTCGTGAATGTTGATAGATGTATCTGCGTTGGAAATCTGTCCTCCAAAATCATTACTTATTCAGGCAAGACAAACCCAACACTAGGATAATAAATGTCTAAAATGCTGCTGAATACTGTGAAGTTAATATACCAGCAATACCTGATGCAGTCATGCTAAAATGGCCATATCTAGAAGGTTATTTAAATTATTTTAGAATTAATTTGGGGGTAGGAGCAATTTTTTTAAAAAAAGAGTGGCAGAAGAAAGAAGAGTTGAAGACTGGTCATGAAAAATTAAGGGAACGATAGCACCCTAGGAGAGAGGGTGGGCAGCCCTAAAATTACTGATGGTAGAGCTCAACTCTGGCAGCATAGTAAGAAAGGACTGAATGCCTTGGGCTAGCTAAGAAGAATTGCAAACCCAGGATTTCTGAAGTAGGTAAATTGCTGGCAGTTGTATATTATGAGTGGAGGTATAACAGGCAAAGAAATAGAAATTGAAGATAAGGAGATTTGGAAATGAAAGTACTATTTTCAGGTAGAGAAGCAAAGGGTGTAGTCAGGCTGTTGAGAAAGTTGATGTAGAATGAAAATAAAAATTGAATTAAAGAGAGTGGGATATGGTGAGGCTTAATTGCTACATGGGCAACTTGAATATATGTAAAAATCACTGTTGATGATGGGACTGCATAGGATAAAAATAAAAGATGATGTATTTCCTGAAGTTATTATTAAAGAGACACAGTGTAAAACAATAACAGCAATGATTTTAAAATCCATTTCTCCAAATTTTTCTTAGATATCCTATGAAAATAATTTATATTTTCTAATATATCAGAAAAGAGTAGGTTAACAAAGAAAATCAGGCTTCTTTTCTGCTGTACTTTCAGCACTATTAATTAATTAACATTGTGGAATCCTGAGAGAGAAAGGTATATGATGTATTTTATTTAAGAAATATAATCTTTTTCTTCTCTAGAACCTTTCAAGGAACTGTTGAAATATTGCTCAAGTTGCCCTAGAGAGGTCGAAGTTTGACTGCATCCTCTGAAAAAAGAATAGAATTAAGGCTTCAGTGACTTAGACCATAGGGAGTTTAACACTAAATCAAGAGGAGATATATAGGAAAAGGTGAAGCAACAAAGGAGATTTTGTTCTAGTGGCACAATTTTTGTCACCAGGCAAAGAAGAAAGATATAGTGGAGGGCTTGCCTGAGAAGAGAGTCTGAGGAACCCAGGGGGGTGAGCTGGGTTCAACTGAAATGGTATGGAAGAAAGCATGAGATGTGAAAGTTGGTTGAAGTCCATTAGTAATAAAGGAAGGGGACTGGGAAGAAGCTGTATGAGAATCACACACAGGTCTGAAAATGGTGCCATTGAAAGTATGATTGTTTGGATTTTACATAAATGAGACATTATAGAAAATAGATTCATCATAGTTAACTTCTTATTAAAGAATTCCATAAACCTGCAGATATGTCTATTTCTAAACCATTCCAAAACTTACATTTGGAATAGTACTCAGAAAAATAGGGTGGCAACATTTTAGGTCATCATTATCATCCACAGAAATATAACATAACTTGGGTCCATTTTCATCTAAGTATCTATGTTGAAAAAAATGTTTTCCAGCCTTGCAATAACTCTTTAAATTAAAACAATCTAACTCTAATAAATAATTTCATTATTTGATTTTCCTACTTCATTCTCTGTGTAAAAAAGAAGAAGAAAACAAAGCAACGTTAATTTGGTTTTCACTACTCCATTTGAGTCCCTGTAGTTTGCCTCTGTAAAGCAATTCACATTTTCATGTAAGACTTTTCCAAATGCTCTAGTCGTGTGAATTGGGGTTTATATCTGTGACTATCTCCAAGTTTCTTTATCTGTCCTAGGCAGCAGGTTTCTTATCTGACAGCCTGATAATTATGGAGGAAGCTGCATGTTAATGATTCAGTACTTACATAAACAACTGGCCTTGGAGAAATCTAATAAACCAACTTTGTAGGATTTGATTTTGCCTAATTAAATGTAAATAATGTTAAATGTTGTTTATGCCAGGATTTCTGCAGAACCTTATGAATTTTTTTTATGAACACCAAGCCTTGTGAATTCAGAGTTTTTAACAGTTATCTTCTAATTCAGCTATTAGGATAATATGGTTTGACATCAGATATGCTCTATGCATGCAAGGTAAAAATACACATGTGCACACTAAGTGTTTATGCATGCAAGGTACAACTCTCAATTGTTGCTTTGTATTTTTTGATTCTTTTCCTTTGAAGTTGGCAACTTGTACATTTTTATCTGAAGGTCCGAATCTACATCATGCTTTGAAGGAACAAATGGGCTCCATGTGGTGCTTGGCTTTCCTTTGCCCGTCTCTATTACCCTCTATCAGCATGAAATGTATTCTGACATAGTTTTTTCACTTAAACATATGCACCTGATTTTTTCCATTGGTCTTTTGCTAACACATGCCTCCATTTAGGGATATGTACAAGGGTTGGCTTTTAAAATAAGAGACTAATGCCATTTAGGAACAAATATACGTTAAACATATATATTAGAGTAAATGGTTTTTCCATCTTTTCTGGAATAGTGGGATGAAAAATTGCTCAATTTTTTTTTTCTAATTTGGAAAAATATCAACATAAAAAGTTACCTAGTTTTTGATTTTTCCTTTCAGGCTTCTATTGTAATTTCAGGGGTGCATGTGCAGGTTTGTTATATAGGTAAACTACATGTCATGGGTGTTCAGATAATTTCATCACCAAGGTCATAAGCATGGTATCTGATAGATAGTATATCAGTCCTCACCCTTCTCCCACCTTCCACCCACAAGTAAGCCCTGGTGTCTATTGTTCCCTTTGAGTCCCTATGTAATCAATGTTTAGCTCCCACTTACAAATGAGAATGTTCGGTATTTGATTTTCTTTTCTTTTACTAAAGTCCTCACTTTATTCAGATGTCTTTTTTTTTTTTTTAACCTAAAGTTCTTTTTCTTTTTCAATATTCCACATTCCATTAATTGTCATTTATTCTGAGGCTTCCCCTGGCTGTGGCAGTTTCTTAGATTTTCCTTGTATTTGACAACCGTAAGAGATTTTTTTGTTTGTTTTATTTTACTTTATTTTACTTCAAATTCCAGGATACAAGTGTAGAATGTGTAGGTTTATTACACAGGTATACATGTGCCATGGTGGTTTGCTGTACCTATCAACCTGTCATCTAGATTTTAAGCCCCGCATGCATTAACTATTTGTCCTAATGCTCTGCCTTCCCTCACCCCCCAGCCCCCGATTGGCCCCAGTGTGTCCCTCCCTGTGTCCATGTGTTCTCATTGTTCAACTCCCACTTATAAGTAAGAACATGTGGTGTTTGGCTTCCTGTTCCTGTGTTAGTTTGCTGAGGATGATGTCTTCCAGCTTCATCCATGTCCCTGCAAAGGACATGATCTCATTCATTTTTATGGCTGCATAGTATTCCATGGTGTATATGTACCACATTTTATCCAGTCTATCATTGACGGGCATTTGAGTTGGTTCCATGTCTTTGCTATTGCAAATAGTGCTGCAATAAATATACATGTGCATGTGTCTTTATAGTAAAATGATTTATATTCATTTCGTTATACACTCAGTGATGGGATTGCTGGGTCAAATGGTATTTCTGGTTCTAGGTCTTTAAGGAATTGCCACACTCTTACATGGTTGAATTCATTTATATTCCCACCGACAGTGTAAAAGCATTCCTATTTCTCCACAGCTGTACCAGCATCTATTCTTTCTTTACTTTTTAATAATTGCCATTCTGACTGGCGTGAGATGGTATCTCATTGTGGCTTTGACTTACATTGCTCTAATTAGCAGTGATGTTGAGCTTTTTTCATATGTTTGTTGGCTGCATAAAAGTCTTCCTTTTAGAATTGTCTATTTGTATCCTCTGCTCACTTTCTAATGGGGTTGTTCTTTTCCTGTAAATTTATTTAAGTTACTTCTATATTCTGGATATTAGATCTTTGTCAGATGGATAGATTGTGAAAGTTTTCTCTCAGTCTGTAGGTTGCCTGTTCACTCTGATGATAGTGTCTTTTGCTGTGAAGAAGCTCTTTAGTTTAATTGGATTCTATTTGTCAATTTTGGCTTCTGTTGTAATTGCTTTTGGTGTTTTTGTCATGAAGTCTTTGCCTATGCCTAGTTCCTGAATGGTATTGCCTAGGTTTTTTTTCTAGCATTTTTATGGTTTTAGGTTTTACATTTAAGTCTTTAATCTATACTGAGTTAATTTTTGTATAAAGTGTAAGGAAGGGGCCCAGTTTCAGTTTTCTGGATATGGCTAGCCAGTATTTTCAGCGCCATTTATTAAATAGGGAATCCTTTCTCCATTGCTTGTTTTTGTCAGGCTTGTTGAATATCAGATGGTTGTGGATGTGTGGTATTATTTCTGAGGTCTCTGTTCTGTTCCATTAGTCTATATATCTGTTTTGGTACCAGTACCATGCTGTTTTGGTTACTGCAGCCTTGTAGTATAAAGTCAGGTAGTATGATGCCTCCAGCTTTGTTCTTTTTGCTTAGATTTGTCTTGGCTATACAGGCTCTTTTTTTTTTGGTTCCATATGAAATTTAAAGTACTTTTTTCTAATTCTGCAAAGAATTTCAATGGTAGTTTGATGGGACTAGCATTGCATCTATAAATTACTTTAGGCAATAGGGCCATTTTCACAATATTGATTTTTTTTCTATCCATGCAGATGGAATGTTTTTTCCATTTGTTTGTGTCCTCTCCTATTTCCTTGAGCAGTGGTTTATAGTTCTTCTTGAAGAGGTTCTTCACATCCCATGTTAGCTGTATTCCTAGGTATTTTATTATCTTTGTAGCACTTGTGAATGGGAGTTCATTTATGATTTGGCTCTCAGTTTGTCTGTTGTTGGTGTACAGGAATGCTTGTGATCTTGCACATTGATTTTGTATCCTGAGACTTTGCTGGAGTTGCTTATCAGCTTAAGGAGTTTTGGGGCTGAGACGATGGGGTTTTCTAAATATAGAATCATCATCTGCAAACAGGTCCCATTCAACTTCCTCTCTTCCCATTTGAATATGCTTTATTTCTTTCTCTTGCCTGATTGCTCTGGCCAGAACTTCCAAAACCATATCGAATAGAAGTGGTAAGAGAGGGCATCCTTGTCTTGTGCTGGTTTTCAAAGGGAATGCTTCCAGCTTTTGCCCATTCAGTTTGATATTAGCTATGTGTTTGTTATAGATAGCTCCTATTATTTTGAGATATTTTCCATCAATACTTAGTTTATTGAGAGTTTTTACATGAAGGGATGTTGAATTTTATCTGAGGCCTTTTCTGCATCTGTTGTCATAATCATGTGTTTTTGTCATTGGTTCTGTTTATGTGATGGAGGATGTTTATTGATCTACATATGTTGATTGATCTGCGTATGTTAAACCAGCCTTGCATCCCAGGGATGAAGCCAACTTGATCATCGTGGATAAGCTTTTTGATGTGTTGCTGGATTCAGTTTTCCAATATTTTATTAAGGATTTTCGCATCGATGTTCATCAGGGATATAGACCTGAAGTTTTCTTTTTTTGTTGTGTCTCTGCCAGGTTTTGCTATCAAGATGATGCTAGCCTCACAAAATGAGTTAGGGAGGAGTCCCTCCTTTCCATTGTTGGGAATAGTATCAGAAGGAATGGTACCAGCTCCTCTTTGTACTTCTAATAGAATTCATCTATGAATCCATCTGGTCCTGGGCTTTTTTTGTTGGTAGGCTGTTAATTGCTGCCTCAGTTTAAGAACTTGTTTGTCTATTCAGGGACTCGATTTCTTCCTGGTTTAGTCTTGGGAGGGTGTATCTATCTAGGAATTTATCCCTTTCTTCTAATTTTCTATTTTTTTGCATAGAGTTTTTTATACTATTCTCAGATGACAGTTTATGGTATTTTATTTTCTGTTCCTGTGTTAGTTCACTTAAGATGATGGTTTCCAGCTCCACCCATGTTGCTGCAAAGGACATGATCTCATTCTGTTTTACGGCTGTGTCATATTCCATGGCATATATGTATCACATTTTTATTATGCAGTCTACTGTTGGTGGACATCTAGGTTGATTCCATGTCTTTGCTATTGTGAATAATGATGCATTTAGCATACATGTGCATATGTCCTTATGGTATAATGATTTATATTCCCTTGGGTATATATATCCAATAATGGGGTCACTGGTTCAAATGGTAGTTCTATTTAAAGTTCTTGGAGAAATCACCAAGTTGCTTTCCACAGTGGCTGAACTAAATTATACTTGCACCAACAGTGTATTAGCTGATGCGAATGTAATTTAGTTCAGCCACTGTTGGAAACCTTTTTGTCTGAAACCTCACCAACATCTGTTATCTTTTGACTTTGTAATAATAGCCAATCTGACTAGCGTGAGGTGGTATTTCATTGTGGTTTTGATTTGCATTTCTCTAATGATTACTGATGTTGAGCATTTGTTCATATGCTTGTTAGTCATGTGGATGTTTTCTTTTGAGAGTGTCTCTTCATGTCCTTTGCCCACTTTTTGATGGGGTTGGTTTTTTTTTTTGTCAATTTCTTTAATTTTTTAACAGATTCTAGATATTAGGTACTTGTTCGATGCATAGTTTGGAAATCTTTTCTCCCATTCTGTGGGTTGTCTGTTTACTCTCATAGTGTCTTTTGGTGTATAGAAGCTCTTTAGTTTAATTAGGTCCCACTTGGCTACTTTTGTTTTTCTTGCAATTGCTTTTGGCATCTTCATTATGAAATATTTCCCAGGGCCTATGTCCAGAATGGTATTTCCTAGGTTTTCTTCAGGGGTTTTTATAGTTTTAGGCTTTACATTTAAATCTTTATATGGTATAAGGAAGGAGGCCAGTTTCAATCTCCTGCAAATGGCTGGCCAGTTATCTCAGCACCGTTTATTGAATAGGGAGTCTTTTCAATTGCATGTTATTGCTGACTTTGCCAAAGATCAGATGGTGTAGGTGTATGACTTTATGTCTGGGATCTCTATTCTCTTCCATTTGTCTATGTGTAGTTTGAAATCAGATAACGTGATGCCTCCTCTTTGTTTTTTTTTTTTTTTTTTGGTGTTGTTTAGGGATTGCTTTGGCTATTCAGGGTCCATTTTTTGTTCCATATGAATTTTAGAATACCTGTTTAATTATGTGAAGAATGTCATTGGTAGTTTGATAGCAATAGCATTAAATCTGTAAATTGCTTAGGGCAGCATGGCCACTTTAATGATATTGATTCTTTCTATCCATGAGAAAATTGTCAAGTTTTTAAAATGGTACTCAGCACAAAGATTTCAAAATATTTTGCAAAGGAAGGTGAGACTAATGACTACACTTAGAGATATACAGCTATTCACCATCTCTTACTAAATGTAGTTTGTTTGTAGTTGCACATATTGGTGACATAGTAGGTATTGGTGACATAGTAGGCCATAAGTGAAACAGAAAAAACATTTTGTGTAAAATAATGATGAATCAGAAACATCACTTCCTTCATTCTAGGTCTCTAATCAACACAATCATCCTGATCTTTGCGGTCCCTTATTGGTTCTTCTAAAAAGAAAAAAAAGTCAATCCCTGAATAATCTGGTCATGTTATCAAGTAAAATTTTCTGTCAATCTTTACCGGGAATACTTTTTTTTTCTGAGTGAATGAGTAAAAGACAAAAAAGAGAAAAACACAAAGGCATAAGAATAGAAGACTGAATAAGACAACTTATCTTTAAACATGGAGAGCAATATCCAGTTAATATTTTTATCATTTCATCTCTCAAAACCTATGAGGTTATAGTGAAAATTTGCTAGGTAAAACTCAGGTCTCATTGACCCCAAAATATGCCCCAGGTAATTCATACACTTTTTCTGTTATAATGGGTAAGTTAATTATCTTTAATTTTAAGAGTTGGGTTTCTCTGTCCATAAAATATAAATAGCAATAATAAGTGATACTTATGGTTGTATTCTTGAATAAATGAGATAGCATCTAAAAAAAAAACCTAGCCAATATGAGGCATACATGCAGTACAGAATTCTTCATTGTGATGGTAAACACATTTCCTAGAGGCCACATTTCTATCACACTATGTCATTAGACCATAATCAGGAAATATTAGGATACTCTCTCATTATCTGATACCATAGAGAGAAGTAAGAACTACCTGTGTTTGCTTCTATTTGGGGGATAATTTTTTTAAAGAAAAATTTCAAGACAGGAAGCCAAACTCTGTTAAAACTGACTAATACCTTAAAATGGAACAATTGAGCATTCTGTATGCTATCCAAATAATATAAACTAGACATGTATTTATTCACTTACCAGCAATAAGTACATATTTTCTATTTGTCGAGCTCTTACTAGCTCTGAAACTATTCTAGGTGATAGGACACCAGCATTGGACAAAATGAATGAAATCTCTACTCTTACAGCACTTGCCATCTTGTGGAAGATATAAAAATAAATAAATAGACAGTAATTGAGCTTTGAAGAAGATAATTCTAGTGAGAGAGTAAAAAGTGATAGGGGAAGGTGGTGGTAGCTGTTCTAGACAGGAGATCAGGAACGACTTTTCAGTGGAGGTGACATTTCTGCTAAGATCTGGATAATACAATAATTAGCCATGATACTGTACAAAAGTACTTTTACAGAGAAAATCAAGTACAAATGTGTACGGCTATAAAAAACGTTGTGTTTTGTGAAATGCAGAATAACCTAGTGTGACTGGAGTATACTAAGTAAACTCTAGCATGCAGAGGAATGAGGACAGAAAAGTAGGCACAGGCTCAAATTACCTAGGACATCAAGGGCCATGGTAAGGAGGCTGAATTTTATTTCAAGATAAGCAGGAAGCTAGTGAGATGCTCTAAGCAGGGAAGAAACATGGTATCATTTACCTTGTTAAAAATGATCTCCTAATTGGCAGTATTGGGACAGAAGAAAAAACAAGGAGACTAGTTAGGAAACCATCATAATCCAAGTGAGAGATAACAAAGTATGAAACTAGGGTGCTAGTGCTGGGAATTGAAAATGATTGGATTTGAGATATATTTGGAAAGTACTGTTGAAATAATTTGAAGAAAGATCAAGTTTGACCAAAAGAGAGAAATAAAAGATGACTTCTAGGATTTGGCCTGAGCAACTGGTTGAAAGGTGATGATATGATAGAGTCAAAGAACAGGATGTCTTTAGGAGTCATAAAGCTAAGGATTTGTTTTAGAAATGTTAGTCTAACAGATTATTAAATTTCTAAGTTCAATTAATGAGTCTGAAGCTCAGGGAAGAGGTGACAGTTGAAAGTACCCATTTGAGAGTCACTAGCAAACAGATGATATTTAAAACATTGGGACTGGATGAAGTCACTCAGAGAGAGTATAATTAGAATTAAGGTTAATATCTGAATGTTAGGGAATTGCAACATTTAGAGGTTTGGAAGAGGAAAAGGAGTCAGCAAAAGAAACTGACAAGTTTCAGAGAGGTTGAAGGATAACAAGGAAAGTGTGAGGGAGGCCAACTGAAGAAAGTGTTTCAAGAAGGAAAAGGTATTAACTACATTATAAACTGCTCAGAGGTGGATTAGCTTGAAAACACAGAGCTAATCCCTGGATTGGCATAATGGGGACTGATACTGCGCCTAGAAAGAGCTGTGTCTGTGGAGTAGTGAGTGTTAAACTCTGATTGGTATGGGCCAAACAAAGTAAGAAAATGGGGGGAAATAAGAGCTCCTTCAAGCTATTTTGTTGCTCTCTCTCTCTCTATATATATATATTTACATATATATATTTACATATATATATATGCACATATATATATTTACATATATATATATGCATATATATATGGGGTCAAAGGGTCAAAGGGGTTTATTTTATAATATAGGAACTATCATAGAATGTTTGTATGCAAATAGAGTACTTCAGTAGAGAGACAAAATTGATAAAATAGAGGGAAAAATTACAAGAGTGATTACCTTGAATAGGCAAAGAGGGATAAGTAGATAACTAGACAAATAGAGTAGCCAGAGATAGTAGCAGAGCAGCTCATCCATAGTAAGAGAAGAGTAGACTAAGTATCACGTAAAGATGCAGGTAATATGATTATTTCATGGTGAAAAGGTGATTTATTTCTCTTATAATTCCTTCTATTTTTTCCATAGCCTTATTAAGGTATAGTTGGTGTATAGCACACTACACATATAGTACACTACACACTACATGTAAGTGTACTATTTGTTATGTTTTGGCAAATGCATTCCTCAGTTGAAGCCATCACCACAATCAAGACTGTGAATGAACCTATCATTCTCATAGTTTCCTTTGGACCTTTTGTAATCTCTTCCTGCACTTCTGTGTCTCCATCTTTATTCTCCCCAGGCAGCCACTAATCAAATTTCTGTCACTATAGATTATTTTGCATTTTCCAGAGTTTTGTACAAATAGAACCATACAGTAACTATACAACTTGCCTGGCTTCTTGCTCTCGGCATAATTCTTCTGAAAAAATCATTCATGTTGTTGTAAATATCTATAGGTAATACTTTTACATTGCTGAATAGTATTTCACTGTATGGATAAAACACAATTTGTTTACCTATTCACTTGACAGATGTTTGGATTGTTTCCAGGTTTTACTAGTACAATAAAGCTACTATAAATGTCCACATATAAATCTTTGTATATTTGTATACTTCTTTTTCTCTCCAGTGAAAATAATTAGAAGTGGACTAGATAAATCAGATGACAGATATATGTTTAACATTTAAAGAAATGAACAAACTTTTTTCCAAAACGGTTATGCCATTTAATATTTCCATCAGCAGTATATGAGAGTTTCAGTTCCTCCACATTTTCTCCAATGATTGGTATAATCATGTTTGTTAATTTTAATTATACTAATGTGTTTGTAGTTTTCTTTAATTTTGGTTTTAATTTACATTTACCTAATGACTGGTAACATTGAGCATCTATTTTTTATGTACCTGCTTGGTAAACTGTCTGTTCAAATCTTTTGCCCATTTTTGGAAAAATGAATCATTTCTTCCCTTACTTTTGAGTTTTTATGATTCTTTATATATTCTGGATGCAAGTCCTTTACTGGATATATTATCAGCAATTATGCTGTCTCAGTCTGTGGCTTGTCTTTTCATTGTCTTAACAGTGTTTGCTTATTTTTAAAAAGCAGATGTTTTAAATTTTGATGAAGTTTAATTCATCAATGTGTTATTTCATGTATTGTACTCTTAATGTTGTATCTATGAAATTTTTGGCTAACAGAATATCACAAGGATTTTTTGGAGATCAGGTAGTATTAGCCACACAACTTTTTGTTTATCTTTTTCAGTAACTTTGACAATTCTAGGTCCTTTGCACTTCCATATGATTTTAGAATTAGCTTATCAGTTTTATAAAAAAAAGTCTGCTTGCATTTTTTATTGAGATTGTATTGAATCTATAGACAATTTGGAAATAATTTATATATAAACAATACTGAATCTTCCAATCTATAACAAGTTATTTTCATTCATTTAGGCATTCTTTATAATCCCTCGGAAATGTTTTATAGTTTTACTTCACAGATCTCACAAAATCAGTTACCTTTCTATATGCTAGCAATGCATCTAGACTGTGTTGCCAAACTTACTAGTTCTTGCAGCATTTTTTTAGCTTTCATTGAATTTTCTACTTTGAAGCTCATAACATCTATAAATAACAGCAATTTTACTTCTATTCCAATCTGAATACCTTCTGTTTTTCTTGCCTGATTTCACTGTCTAGCACTTCCAGAAAGCATTGAGTAGAAGGGGTAAGCATGAAGATCCATCTCATGTTCTTACTAGGAAAATATTTAGTCTTCCACCATTAGATAAGTTGTTAGCTGTAAGTTTGAAGATGCCCTTTGTCAGGCTGAAGAAGTCCCCTTTCAATCCTAGTATGCCAAGAGTTTGTTGGCTTTTTTTAATAAGTGGATATTGAATTTTGTCAACTGCTTTTTCTTCATCTTTGAGATTACTATTATTATTTCTTGCTTGTTGATATAGTGAATTGTATTATTTAATATTTAAATGATAAATCAATTCTATGTTCCTGGATAAACCCTACTTGATTATGATGTATTACCTTTTAATATATTATTAGATGTATGTTGAAATTATGTTTAGAATGATATATTTGTGTTCATGAGAAGTATTGGTCTATAATTTTCCTTTTTTGTTATGTTTTTGGTTTTGGTATCAGAGCAATTTTGGAAAGCATTCTCTCTTTTTTAATTTTCTAGAATATTTTGTGCAGAATTAGTAATTATTTTTCTTTCCAGTAGAATTTACCAGTGAAATCATCTGGGTCTTGAGTTTCATTTTTGAAAAATTTTAAGCCACAGTTTAAATTTTTTTGATAGATACAGAGCTACTAAAGCTATTTGTTACAGAGTGAGCCTAAGTAATATTTCTTTCATATAGTTTGTCTATTTCATCTATTTTTTTAATTTATAGGAATAAATTTGGTTAATATATTATTTCATTTTCCTTTTAATACCTTCAAGATATGTAGTGTCATCTTTCTCATTCTTAGCAGTGGTAATTTGTTTCTTCTCTATTTTTTGCTTTTTCTGAACAACCTAACTAGAGGTTTACTATTTTCTTAAAAAACACACACACACACATTTTGGTTGCACTGATTTTTTTCAAGTGTTTCTCAGTTTTTTCTTTCATCTTTATCTCTTTTTCTAATTCTTTTTGTAACTACTTTGTCTGTGTGTTTTTTGTTTTTTCTAGTTTTTTAATTTGAAAGCCTAAGTCACTGATTTCACTTTCCATGTGAAAATTTAGTGCTACAAATTTACCGTAAGTACTGTTTTAGCTGCTTCCTACAAATTCTGACATGTTGTGTTTTCATTCATTTAAATAATACTTGCTAATCTCCATTTGGATTTCTTCTTTGATTCATGCTTTATTTAGAAGTGTGCTATGTAGTTTCTAAATATTTCGAGACTTTTTTCTGAAACTGTATTGTTATTGATTTGAAATGGAATTCCTTTGCGGTTTGAGAACATACTTTGTATGAATGGAATCTGAATTTGTTGAGAGTTGTTTTATGTCCCCAAATGTTATCTGTCTTGATACGTGTTCTATGGGTACATGAGAAGAAAGTGCATTCTGTTTTTTTAGATTGGATGTTTCATGAATGTCAATTAGGTCATATTACTTAATAATATTGCTCAAATTATTATCTCCTTGTCAATTTTCCATCAATCTGTCCTATCAGTTATTGCAATAGTGAGATTGAAATCTGACTATAAATGCGAATTTGTTGATTTTACCTTACAGTTAAATTTTTAATTCATGTGTTTAAAGTTCTGTTAAGAGAAGAAGATTTTAAGATGCTTACATCATTTTGATTGTCTCTTTTATCATTATGAAAAGATCTATTTTATTATCTTTATAATTTTTTGTTCTGAAATCTGCTTTCTCTGATATTAACATAGCCACTTTAGCTGTTTTTATTATGATTAGTAAAATATAGATTTTCCATTCTTCATTATTTTGGATTAATTGAATATTTTAATGACTATTTTATCTCCTCTGTTGGGTTATTTTTTTGAAACTTCTTGTTTTTTTCATTTTAATGGTTGATTTAGGTTTTATAGTATACATATTTAACTTATTACAGTTTACCTTCAAGTGATATAATGTCACTTTACATATAGTATAAGAACCTTGCAGCAGTGTACCATTTCTCCCCTTCTGACCTACATACATTTATTGTCATATATTTTGCTCTTAGATGCCATATACCCCAAAATACTTGTCATTTTTGTTTAAATAGTCATTATCTTTAAAATAAGACATGTAAGAAATATAAGATTTTTCTAAAAAACTTAAGTTACTTATGTAGTTAAAATTATATATTTTTTTCATTCCTTTGTGTAGACCCTTATTTCAATCTGGTATTATTTTCTTACTTTCTGAAGGGCTTCCTTTACTATTTTGTAGTGCAAGTATGCTGCTGATGAATGCTTTTAGCTTTGTACATCTGAAATTTTTTATTTTATTTTTGTTTTGAAAATGTATTTTCACTGTGTCTAAAATTTTAGGTTGTCAGGATTTTTTTTTCCTTCAGTAATTAGAAAATAGTGCTTTTCTGGCTTCTTGCTTGCATTATTTCCAACAACAAAAAAAAATCTGCTATCATCCTATTCTTTGTTCCTTTGTTGGTAATATGTCCTTTTCTCTGATCACATTTATGATTTTCTCTTTCTCACTGGTTTTGATCAATTATATTATGATGTTTCTTGGTAGAGTTTTCGTTATATTTCTTTTCCTGTGCTTGGGGTTCATTAAACTTTTTAGATCTGTAGGTTTACAGTTTCCATAAAATTGGAAAAATTTTTAGCCACTACATCTTCAAATATCTCCCACCCACTCATCTTTAAGGTTTCAAATTGCATGTTTATTTTCTCGTTTAAAGTTGTCTCACAGCTTTCTAAAGTAATTTTCAGTTTTAAAAATTGTTTTCTTCTCTATGTTTTCTTTTGGATAGCTTCCGTTGCTATTTTTTATTCAATTTCACTAACTCTATCTTCTACAAAATCTGATCTGCCACTAATCTTATCTAGTGTAAACTTTATGTCAGATATTTTAGCTTTAATTTCTAAAAGTTTGGTTTGGATGTCTTGTTTGGTTAGTGGTTGCTATATATACTTCATGTCTCCCCTTAACTTTCTTAGATATATAAAATAATCATAATAACTCATTAAATATTTTTGCCTGACTCTATGTCAGTTCTGAGTCAGTTTAAATAAATTGATTATTCATTATTTATTTTGTTTTCCTGATTCTTTATATGTTTTGTAATCTTTTACTGGATGCTAGACATTGTTAATTTTACCTTGTTGCATACTGAATATTTTGTATTCCTATAAGTATTCCTGAGTTTTACACCGGAATAAAATTATGTTACTTGGAAACAATTTGACCATTTTAGATATTCTATTATAATTTTTAAGGCAAATATGGAACAGTGCTTAGTCTCAGGTTAATTAATGCTCACTACTGAATCGAGACCTTCCTGAGTCATCTTCTGAGTGTCCCAGGAATTAAGAGTTTTTCCAGTCTAGCTGGTGGAAACAGGCATTATTCTCAAAGCTGTGTGATCCTTGGCATTGTTTCCTTCAATCCTTCTGTTTGATTCTTTCTCTCACCTTGGGGTGTTCCTCATATGCAAGTTGTCATCATTGATACTGAATATTTTCTGTAGCTCTCTGGGGCTCTCTTTTCATGCAGATCATGTTTTTTCTGTAACTTCATCCTAGAAAATCTACCTACCTTAATCTCTCCAGACTCTCAGCTCTGTCTCCTCAATGCAGCGAGTATGCTGGTTTCTGCCTGGATTCCCTGGTGTTTTCTCTCCCTGTAGCATAGTCTGGACCTCTCTCAAGGCAGTAAACTGTGTCAACAGTAGGGCTTACCTCATTGATTTCCAGTTTCTCACTGTCCTGTACTGCTAGATTCATTACATTGTTTTGAAATTTTAAATAAATATATATATGTGTGTATATATATATGTATATTGTGTATATACATACACTTAGATATATATATATATGTATATCTATGTGTATATGTATATATATGTGTGTGTGTATATATATATATATGTATTTATATATATGTATATATATACTGCCTGGTTTTTAGTTTTTTGGACCTGGAAAGTAAAGCTTGTCTCTATTATTTTATGTTGGCCAGAGGTGGAAGACTCATTTTATTTGTTTTGTTTTGCTTTTGTCAGTGGAATAAAAGCAAGGTCATTGCTGAGAGTTAGAGAAAGTGGAGGGCTTGAGTTTAACAAGAGTAGTAAAGATATGAAATGGTTCTCTTGGAGAGTAGGGAAAAAATCTACTCCTAAAAATATTAAGATTTCTAGGTATTTATTGTAGAATTACATAGTTTCAAAATAAGGGGTTTTGTAGAAAGAATTAAAAGATAAATTTAAATAAATTACAACAATTTGAGTCTCTCATGATAAACCTATCTTTATTTTTTAATCTGAATCCCAGTACTCGGCCTTGCATGTCCAATTTCACTCAAAGTTTAAATGAAAACAGATTTAATGACTTCAATTACTTAAAAAACAAATGCTTTTAGATGTCAGTATGTAAAGGAAAAGATCAAGGGAGCTGATAGCTTTAGAAAATATTTTACTATAAAAACATAACTTTAACAATTTGGGTTACTAATGTAAAGGAAATGTTGAATGAAACGAATGCCTTTAAAATGATTGCCTGCTAAGTTGATTGTGAAAAACTGATTATATTGTTTTCTATTCAGGTTCTTTGCCTTTCTGTAATGCAGGCTGAACTCTATAAGAAATATGTTACCTCTAACTGTTGCACATAATAGTAGTTTTAATCTTTTTTCTGCAAGTTTTATCTCTCTCTTTATTTTGTCTTTACAATTTCTTTTGATCAATTTATTTTGTGATTTCCTTATGAATTACTTTTTTTTCCAGACATCAAGTATATTAACACAGCAACCTATATTAGCCGTTGATTTACATTTTCTTTGTTTTAGTGTCATTTGTAGTATTTGTAGACAATATTTTCACTTTGAGTTATTTATTTTATACCACTAAATCTAAGGAAAAAAGTTGAACTTGAGAAAGTGTTTTTTGGGTGTAAGACGATCACATCTTGTTTTTTCTTCATCATTTTCAATGTATGTAATACATATTCACTAACTTTGCATAGGCACTGATACCTTTATTTTTTTTTAAATTTTCCAAACATTTCTATGTATTTATTTTTAACTGACAAATTATTATAGTATGTATTTATGGGCATAACATGATATTATGATATAGCTACACAATGTGGAATGATTAAGGCAAGCTAATTAATATACTCATTACCTCACCTACTTATTTTTCTGGTGAAAGCATTTGAAATTTACTGTCTTAGCTATTTTGAAATATGAAATAACTTAACATACATTATTATTAACTACAGTGTGGTCATTGTGTTATGCAATAAATCTCAAAAGCTTATTCCTCCTGTATAATTAAAACTTTGTATCCTTTGATGGATATCTCCTCACCTTCACCCCTTCCAACTCTGGTAACCACCATTCTACTTTCTACCTGTGTAAGTTCAACTACTTTACATTCCACATGTAAGTGGAATTTTCCAAATTCTCTTATGTCAAGTCAGACCAGTGATGAAAGCAGCAAGTATTATCATAATATATGATTCATGACATCATGCAGAAATTATTTTTGTTATTAAAACAAGATTTATACAAATGAAATAAGAACAAATATTTTTTAAAAATCTAAAACCAATCTACTTGCTGGATTATTTTAACACATGATAAAATTTTTAGATATTCAGAAGAAAATAATTGTGAAATGGAAAACGAGTGCCCCATTATGGACATGCTGGTGAGAAAAAAAGTATAATATAAATATCATGGAGTGGTAGTAAGCAGAAGAAAAGGCAGTGGGGCAATGAGGTGAAAAGACACACTGTTGCCTGGAGGGGCATGGCTTACAGGAGGGTTAGTTTAGTTGAAATACAGAGTTTGCACCTGGCAAATATAAGAGTAAAGGTGAATTTAGATAAGACTATAAAAAGCCTTAAACTCTGGGCTAATGCAAGCTTCAGACTGTTTCAGAGGAGGCATGACTGGCCTGTCAAAGGCTCTCCCCAGTATTAGTTGGTGAAAAAGAAAATTACTTCTTTTTCAAAGTAACAGCAAGTCATTAATTTATGCTCATGGGCAGCCAAAAGTCCTAGTTTGGTCAGTCTTGCCAACTTAAAAGTGTTAGCCCAACTTGGCCCCTGCAAGCTCACCATGTGATATTTACTTCCCTGAATTCTACAAATTACCCATTAAATATATTACTTACCGGCATCTTGATTTAATCTTGGACTAAATGAACCTCAAAGAAAGAATTTTCCTTTCTTCCTAAATATTCACTTCTATTATATTGAAAACTTTATCTGACCATTTTGCTTATTTTTAAAATGTTTGTCTGCTATAATTATTTCTTACATTGTGACGCAATCTAAGAATTGTGCATACATTGAAGAAGAACAAAGCAACACAGCAATGGGGGAGCAAACCCAGTATGTGCTATAATTTTTTGCTCCGAAGAGATAAATTGATCAATGACATGCTACAGTGATTTTGCCAGAAAGCTTGTTTGTTGTTTTGGCTTTAGCACATTAAAACTAGAAATGGTTCAATAAAAAGGGGTCATGTTAAGAATTTTCTTACCAACTATAAAGTTCCTTGTTGGTTGCCTGGATAGTTTTCCCCCAGGAAATCTGTGCTCAAAAGGGAAATTTCTGGACTCAAGAGAACACGCTTTCATTTGAAATACTATGAAGCAGCCCACAACACAGTGAATGAAACATCAAGAAAACATAAACATCTTTATGGTGGTGGAATTCCCTAAATACAGTGCAAGGCTCTTCTGATACAAAACAGCTGTTTCATGTGTATCTATAACCAGGCACAAGGAGAAAGTCTGCTCAGACACCTAAGTCATTTCAAATCAGTTTAAAGCATCTTTGGCGCCCTTAAATATTAATGAAAGTCAACAATCAGTGAAGACTTTGCCCTACAGGGACTGTCACTGGTCAGCTTCTTGCTGTTTGTTTCTGAGTTAATCAAATTACTGTATCATTGGTGCAGTTGTACCCTTCATCATTAATGATCAGTGTCTTTGAAAAAAAAGAGGATGTTCTTGGCATAATGACACATTAATCCTGTGGGAGATTGGAGGGGGATTACTCTTTTGCCCAGATTGCCCTCGTGTGTGAGGTAGAGGTATAGATGAAGATCAGTGGCAGAAATCAACCTTTAATAAGTCTAAAAGACACTTCGGGTTACATGATCCCAGTCAGAAAGGAAATACACATGCAAAGAAGAAAAGGAAGCTATGAAAAGAAGAGTATAATGATGCTAATTTCTTAATTTGTTTCCTCTGATGTAGGATCCAGACATTAGTATCATTCTCAGTATGTATGCAAGTCACTTCAGAAAAATCACTCCTGCCATAGAGCTAATTGTTATCAAAATGAAAAATATGTTCTGA
This sequence comes from Cacajao melanocephalus, assembly GCA_963573385.1. Classification (NCBI taxonomy): domain Eukaryota; kingdom Metazoa; phylum Chordata; class Mammalia; order Primates; family Pitheciidae; genus Cacajao; species Cacajao melanocephalus. The sequence goes on from CAUYLG010054346.1 coordinate 22,223, forward strand.
GTGTTACTGATACTACCTATTTGTACTCGGCAAAACATATCTTTTTCTCCAGCATCAAAATGGTTAAAATGAAGAAGCCAGGTTATTACACATTTCAATTCCAGAGTCAAATATAAAAATTTCTATTATAGGGACAATTAATTACATCTCAAAATGGCAAATGTGCATCCTTGTCAGGTAGAGTGTACTCTGATGGCCTTTCCTCAAACACTGAATGTGGAGATTTGATCTCTTCTAATGGTGCTGAGAAAAGGGTAATTACGCTATGGTCAAAGCTAATTTGCTTTCTGCCAGATGAACTGTTGTATTTTATTGTACGCTGACATTTTAAAGTAATTACGGCACTGTTGACCTTAGACAATTCCAGTTGTATCGCTGTCTACAGCTGCAGCGCTCGGTCTACCTTTGGCTGGCAGACAGTGGCTGTAACGAGGTAATGACACGGACAAAGAGCACCATATGGGGCTCCTTTGAGATATACAAAGCCCAGTGAAAGGAAACAAGAAAATTTTAACATCATCATTACAGTCACACATCTTTACAGCTATAAAGGATCCTGTCCATGCATGCTTGTGTGTATGCACGTACACACGCAGGCACACAAATAATCTAAACACGTTGCCTGCTTGTACCTTAGGTGTGTGTGTGGGTGTGTTTGAGCATGTTTGAGTGTGTGTGTGTGTGCATGTGTGTGTGTGTGTGTGTTTCTTTTGTAAATGGCAGCATGCATCAAGAAGAAAAAGAGGTCAGGTAGAACTGAACGTGACGGACTGGTCTTCCACTGACACAAGTTCAAAGGCTAAAGACTATTGATTGAGATAAAAGCCCAGGTTCTTATCCAATGTTAAAGACACTCCTTGTTGTCTGAAAGCTGTGTACATAATTAGGCAGAAAGAAGAGCACTTCAGCCAGCAAATCACTACAAGCTTCATTAAAATAGATATTAGTTCATTTAAAGGAAGAAGTTATTATTCATTAATATATTTTAATGAGCTATCTGGCTGTCTTTTCTATGGTAAGCAAAAAAAAAAAAATATGTTCAGAGTTTGGCCTGGTTAATGTATCCCTGCAAAGTTAGCAAAATAGATTAATATCACTCACAAAGAATAATGCTTCATCCTCTTCAAGCAAAAATGCACAGGATACTGAACTATGGAATTATTGTCAAGAAAAGGTGGAAGAAAACTGAGCTTTAACATCATGTTAAATATTTCAGTCTATTTATTTGGGTAGGTAAAAATGGCCTATGGAAATGTGAGCTCACTTACAATAAGCCAAAGAGGTTGCCTCCAACATAGCTTATGACCTACTTATGTGACAATTACATGGAGCAAAGGCAAATCAATGGATTTCCTTTTGAATTACATTTCTATCATTCAGGGTTCTCCCTTAGTAATTATTGGAAGGGTGCATGAGTTACTAATTCACTGAAGAAAAAAATTAATACAAATTACATTACAGAGATGGTAGGGTTTCCTGCAGAGTCCTCAATTTAGTTTAAACTATGAGGATTGTTTTTCTCCTAAATTTTTGTTTCCTTGCTTTTTTTCTTTTTTAATTTTCACGAATATTTGGACATCTCTATGCCAATAGATTTTGGCTTTTTTAAAGGAAAAGTTCACTTGACAAAGTTACTTAACCATTCCCACTCAAAATTGGAATTATATGGAATTAAAATATCTGTTCAAATGATCATTTCTGAAATGTTCATTTGGGACATACATAATTTATAATTTTTCTTATTTGTAGTCCTAGTAAGAAAGGAGTTCTAGAGTAAATGGACTAATCTCTGTTTAAGTCGTGTTTTATATTGCCTTTAAAACTTAGGATAAGCTGATTGACCTATACTATATTCATTATAAACTGCTTAGCAAAGTAGTAATGCTTTAAAATATCCTCCTTTAGCTTAAATCCCATGTGAAACTCCTATTATTAAAATGACTTAACTATTCTGGCACTATAATTTAGAAATAAATACATCCACTCAAAATCATATAAAATATCTAAACAACCCATTTTAGATATGGAGGAGTAGCAATATGAAAGCATTCTAAGTTTATGAACTGGTACACTAAGAAACTAAAAATTCCAATACTTTTTGTCTTTGTAGGTTCACACCTAAGTCCAACAATAGGAAACATAGCTGGAAATATAAAGAACCAGCTTCTTTGTATTCTAATTTGTGGTTTTTAGATACAGTGCCTCACACCTAGTAGCTCTTTGTTTTGTCTGTAAATATCCTGAATTTAAAACCGTCACTGTATTTATTGAGTTAAATAGCATAGAAGCCTACCATTTAATACTTTTGGAACCCCCACCCCATATTTATTTCTTCAGGAGTATACATAGTGCTATAAAATTGGTATTTTTACTGTCAAATTTTATATCTGTTCTCCAAATCCTAAAAGGTGCAGAAAAGATAAAGAGGGAAAAGGATAGTTTCCTAGAGATGCATTTAAAGAAAAGAAAAGAAAAGAAAAGAAAACTCTTGGTCATATTTCTCAAAGAGGAATGGAGTGAGAGAGATACATGAGGCCAGAATAGTCACAGAAACAGAAAACGAACTCTGATAGATTGAGAGTGAGTGGGAGAAAGAGAGAGAGTGACAAGAAGTAAGAAATCACTTCCTTGAATTAAGAGTGAGCAATGTAGCCGGAGAAGCAGAGAGACAGATAGATGGAGTTTTCTGCACAGATAAAGAGAGCTACACCATGAAAGCAGAGAGACTGTAAAAGCCCACTGCATAATAAAGAAGGCACGCTGCATGCAAAAGGGAACATTCATGGTGATATCTGTGACTTGAACCCATAAAAATCCCAATTACTTTGAAGCTGATGAATGCTAACAAAAATAAATGAATGAAAGAAACAAAATAAAAATAAAAGGTGTGACGGTTCCGAGTTCTAATCCTCACCACCGACTTTTTTACTGTTATTTATACAAATCTCAATATAACATGTGAACATCAATTCTTCTATTCTTTTCTATAAAGTGGGATAGGCAAGGAAGTTTTGAAAAATTCTGAAATAGTTGCTAGACTGGCACTTTGATACAACATCTCACTAATTCTGCTGATTATTTAAGAAATCAGAATTTTTCAAAGGTGACAGAGAGGCATGTCTTGCCTATGCAATGAAGGTTGTAAAACAAAACCAGAATTGGCAAGAAGGACAGCTTTCTGGAAGGTGGAAATTTTAGAGCAGGTACTAAAAGTCCTTAGAAAAGTTTTAGAGATGTTATGGAAGCAAAGTCATTCTCCCAACTCTACTTAAAATGAGCTAGTTTTCCATGCAAAGCTATTTTGGGCCATAAAAAGACAGTAATTCTAATCAAGTATATAGATTCATTAAGGACCATACTAGATCGAGGTCAAATATGTGACCCTCCAATCTGGGCACACTTAGCTGAGGCAATAGTATCTCATGATTACTATCTTGAATTTATTGTCCATGAAATAGGCTGTTGCCTGCTTTTCTATCAAAACAAATATAAAGACTAATCCAACACGTAAAAATGTAAGTCAGATTATTGAATCTTTTTAGCTGGACTGGATATACTGCAAAGCCAAAGAAGTCTGCATAACATTGTTTTAATGTCCTCCATAAAATAATGTATTTTCTCTCCTAAGGACCTATTGCATACAGTGACTTTCATTAATTTCAGGATATGAAAACCGATCTTTGTATAGCTGCCTTTCCTTAAATGTTGTCTGTGTAGGAAAGTTTTGGAAAGCATCAATATTTTGCCTATCTAGATCAAAATTGGGTCTGAAAACAAGAACATAGAGTTCTGAGGAAATTATAAAAGATTAAAAAATCAATATTGTCAAAAAGAATGAGTGAAAATTGAATATAAATGATTTGGAGAAAATTTCAGCATATCTTAAAAGGAAATATTTATGATTTTTTTCATAAACGTTTAAGATCAACAACCCTCCTATCAAGTAGACTTCTTTCCACAAATGATGACTAAAAATTAATTTGACACTGATTTAATTAAAATGCTAGGTATATAGATTTAACATTTTTGGATTTAATGTCTTTATAAGGCATTTATAGAAGGGTAAAAAAGAGGAGTAATTTAAGATAAGTGAAACATTAATTAAATTAAACCAAATCTTTAATTATTCTTAATTTTTTTTTTGTATGAAGTTTGGCCTTAAAGAAAAGCTTTTTGCCTTTTCTGTCACAGGTAAATATTTTTTGCTGTAATTCAGACAGCTACAATTTGCTATTGTGCCAGAAAACTGTTCTGGCATTATCTAATAGCTGGTTGCTATTAGATAATGTATTTTACATAGATTAGCCTAAATTAAGAGTCAGGAAGAACATCTTTTTTCCATTTTATTATTTTTTTCTTTTTCTGAATGATGAGTAACTGTCAGTGTGTGGACACCTCTTTTCAAGGAATGTGTGAAGCTGTCACCCTGCTATGTCGGGAGGACAATCCAGATGTTACACAATATTAAATCTGGGGCTCCGCATCGTGATGATTGTCAACTGAGAACGACCTAATCATATGCCTGAGTCTTGGTAAAATGACAATTTTTGGAGAGTTAAAGGATGCCAATAGCTTTTAATATTCCAAACCAATATCTTTCTTGTGTTAAGTTTGCAATATTTCCTCTTAGGATAATATGAAAAATATTTAAAAATCTATTTTGGAAGAGAATTGGCTGTAACTTGTGATCAGATTTCATTGGTGTTTACAGAAAAAAAATTGTTGTATTTTCGAGGTTTTCTCTAATCATAGCTATCTAGTCTGAGGAATTCTGATCTGAAGACAATGTACGTGCCACACTGGCATCAGAACCTGTTTATGCAGGTAATGGCTGGTTTAGGATACCTCTGAACTGTCACGTACCATTTGAATTAATGAGGCCATACAGGTCTAAGGTCCCGAAAAAGGCCTCTCTAGATTAGGGTCTATTAAACCTGCCACAAGCTGCTTAGTGTTATAAAAGTGACAACAGAGTCTCTTTGGTTTAGCATTCTTTTTTCTTTTTTTTTTTCATTTTTTTAAATATTGAAAAAAATAGTTTCCCATTCTATAGTAAACACTCTACTAACCTATAGGAATTTGAGTTCTTATAGGATGAAATTCCTATAGATTTATTAGACACTCAAAAAATCTTTTGAGAACATCAATACTCCATACAAGAAAATATCAAAAATAAAAATTAGGTAGAAAAGCACATTTAAGAAACTGCACGGTAAGTTAATAAATGAGGCAGTTCATATCTCACTTTCTTTTGTTTTTAAGATTATTAAAAGTTGCTAAATTTTAGCAAATTAAAATAATAGAAACCTTAACAAACTGGCCTGTTTAATCAAGGATAAGCAGAAGCATTATCCATTATCTCTATTTAAGCCTAATTCAGTATTTAGTTGGAAGAATAACATATCATGGTACATTTGTATTAAAAACACAAACATCAACAAATAAAGAAATGATAATTAGCATTCTTTAAAGATCACTGAAGTTAATATCATTCTCCTGATGGTAACTTTATTGTCAAGATATTGGGTTCATATTCTGGTGTGCATTCTTTGTTTGCTTCCTATATGATTTTCAAACTCTCTTAAATGGCCTCAGTTTTTATGGACCATGAATATTATTCCATTAATAGACTTCTGTTTCTGCTTAGGAAAATTTGAGTGTAAAATCAATTTAATGCTCTCAAACCTATTAGGTGCTTAGCCTTTAATTTGCTGCACATTATCATTAAACGGTCAAAATATGAGGTTATTTTTGGAGTGATTATTATGATGATGATAAGGCCTGACACTTGCGCCACTTCAAACATGCAACCACCAACAGTTCCATTACAACAAAAGAGCTCCCAGCATAACACATTTTAATAGTCAGAAGAGTTGTGAATTCACAGCTTTGCACAGCAGGTGTGGCTGCACATCTTTGCACCCCTAAATACACTTGCTCATCTAATCTGACAGATTAGACAATGGCACAAAACTCTCATCACCGATGTCTAAACAAAGACTTCATTTCGGAAGAGACAAAGCTTCATGCATGCTGTGTTACCACTAATAACTTTTCTAAGCAGAAAACAATGTATATTTTACTAATGAAAAACAAATTGCAGCAGGGAAGATGAATGTCTTGGCTTTTCTGACATTTTAAATAATTTGCCCTCCCTTCCCTTTTGTGCCTTTAATATTTACTTTCATATCAATCTTTATGTGATTTTGTTAATTAGCCATGGTGCTGACGTCAGAAAAACGGAAAGCATCACAATCACAGTCCAGGACCTTAAAACCCATGTTGTAAGGGAAAAACAATTTTGCTATTCTTTTGGGTAAAATATATTAGAGAGCAGCACCTTTCATTGGAACCAGAGGTAAGTTGGACTTTGGGGTGCCCACGCTATAGTGAAAATACACTCAAAGGGTCGTAACCTGATTTTCTATGCCAGGTCATCACAGCTGAACGTTAAAAGTGAGAATAGAGATGTGCGTATTTACCATAAGGACCTAGACTGAGCATTAATGGGCTCGGGAGGCTTATTTGGAGGCAGTTGCACTTATCATGAATCAGGAAAAGGAAACAGCAGCCCTGGTGTGCTGTAGGTCAGTCAGAAATGTCGACTTCAGAGATTCGTAAATCTCTAGCATGACTTCAGCCACCGACTTGTAGAACCTCCTTCTAGCGTTTTCCTATAATTTAAAGATTATGTAAGGTATATCGTGAGTGTGTTCGATGAAAATATTAATTTAGAGATAAATCCTGTAAGTGCTCTGAAGCCGCAGCTTCTGCCGTGCAGTTACACTTCAAACAGGACTGGCTGCTAGTTTTGTCAACAGTAGGAGGTCATGGAAGGCTGCCAAAGAAAACAAACCTTTTTCAGTAAAATACTTTCAGTTCTAAGTAGTCACACAACATCTCTTGTACTGTTTTACTGCTATTTAAAATTTGATAGATTGTCTTTTGCTGACAATTTCTTGAGTCAGAAATCTTAATCATAAAATGAAGTGTGGAACATACACTTGTGAGACAATTAATCACAGCAGAGTCTGTCTGGCAAGTTCAAATAATTTTTTGGTGTTTTTGCTTTGGCACCAAGACGAGAGGGTTATGGCAGGAGGGAGTGGTGAAAGTTACAGGGTAAACTGTTTCTCTGTCGTCTTTGTTGTTGGTGTTCCCTGAAAGACCCTTGACATATTTTAGTTAGGAAAATCCTGAGCCTTTGAGGAAAATGACAGAATTTTTCCACTGAAGAAACAGTTTTATTAATAATTACAATAAGGTGCAATGCCATTTTTATTGATCAATATGGCATAAATGATCCTAAAATAAAGGTATTCTACATCTGCCTCTTGGTGTAATTGAATACAAAATTTTAAATGTGAGAGGAAATATACAATGTATATTCAGATTTGTCATACACTTAATAACTTAAGTTGGAAATTAATCCACTGTAAAATGTTGCCCAAGTAAGGAATGGTAAAATTTTATGTAATTGATTTCCAAAACCACCTCTCACCTTTAAGGCAAGCATTCTGCTGGATAATCAGTTACTGCAATTTTCATTTGCATTCTCTGACTCTCTTTGATTTGCAAAGATACCTCTTTTGAAAATAAAAATCCATTAAAGGCCTTCTATCCTGTGGTTAGAAAATAAAAAACATGGTGACTATAGTTATAAACACCAAATTCTATTAAATGGGTACAGGGTACTAGCAAGTACATATTCTGTTTTCATCACTGTGTTTCATAATGAGATTTTTGTTTGACTCTTGTATTTTAACATGTATTATTCAAGCCCTAAAGATATATAAGAATATGTGCAAATTTAAAATAATATAAATGAGGATTTCACATATTCTTAATGATATTCTGGAGTTGTAAGGTATAATTAATATCGTAGGGTGCCTGGAGTACCCAGGCAGAAACAAAATGAGAATTTAAGTCTCAGTATTACAAGAGTGTTGATGCAAAACTCAGAGTTCTCTCTCTCTTTCTTTCTCTCTCTCTTTCTCACTTGCTCCTTATTTTTTCAGAGTACGGTTCAAGTGTTTTAATACTTATCTTGGTATCTTGACTGGTTTTTAAAGTAATCTGTTCATGAAGAACTCTGTCACCTTCTGTGCAGGCATTATCAGCACAGTGCTATCTGTAAGCTATGCATGGCCACCTTTATTGTTTTACTGTTTTAAAAGCTATGTTCCACTTTAAAATTACATTAAGAATATAAACTTCAACCTCAAAATTAGGATTCTGTACAACAGAGGTAGAATGTATGCTTTGTAGCACAAGATCCCTTTCATTTAATATTAAGCATTCATCCTCTCACATTTTTCTATTTTTGAAAACCATTTGAAATGAATAGACATACACCATAGGATTCTAGACCCTGTAGAATCCTAGGGCCTGTGGCAGACTGAAGCCTAGCAGCCTCTTGTGCAGACACTGCCAGCAGAATATTTGAAGTTGATGCAGCTTAGGAAGAGGCTGATCTTCACAGAAAAGCCAGAATTTCTAAAAAAAAAAAAAAAAAAAAAAAAAAAGTTTTTAAAGCTATTTTACCCCTAATCATAGACAAGCATTAAAGATCTTAAAACATGACTGTGATCAGGCAATTTTTTTCTGGCATACTTTTTAAGTGAAGACTAGTGTCTGCACAATTTAGGATGAAGGCTTGACATTCTCATACATCCCATATGGTCTCCTTTTGAAAGCTATCATCTATATGATGTTCCTGAGTACCAGCCTGTTCTATTCGTTAATATTGCTAACATTAATGGAAAAGCACAAAGATTATTCTGAGTTGATGTGAAATATGCCTGGTCCTAGCTGTCTTATGGCTTGACTGAGATTGGCCATCATGTATCCAGATTCATCCCTTCATATTAGTCTGCTGACAAACTCTTACTTTTTCTTCTACCTTTTTATAAGTATCATTGCTTGCTTCTAACCACACATGAGAAAAAACGTTATCACTAGGTACTAAGGAAACAGAAACAATGAGAGATATAACATTCTTAACCATTTGTTTTCTTTAATAGAATTAGTTTAGAGTTTTAATTCAAGTTTTAGCTGTGAATCAACTCTACTTAGAATTTCACCATTTGTTCAGCACAAAATATTTAATATAAAGTTCCAATATCGTTTATTTAGTATTAAAGATACTGATTTCACAAACTGAAACTGAATTTCTAATAGTTTACCATTCGGAAATATTACATTGATGTGATAGAAAATAGGGTTTTTGGATATTTCCCTTAACAGAACTATAATACCAAAAATATTCGTGGTAAAAATTTTGCAATTGTTAATTTGGTGGATAATTAGCATTCTATGATTGCTATCATGTGACAGAATAAATATTGGGCCACAAAGAAAGGGATAGCAGAAGGGAAAACTACAGTGTGAGAGTTTGGGGATACAGTTGGCAAAATCAGAAAACAAGGAAGTTTATTCATCTGCTGATACCTGCGAATAAAAATCACTAATTTCTACTGCCATCCTATCACATAGATGTACATTTCCTCATATAGTAAATAGTTGTAGATCATTAATTAGAGTTCAGGTACTATGTTCTCTGCTGAGGTCAGCAGACTAAGCAAGATATAGTCCTTATCTTCAAGAGAAACTTAAGAGTTTAGGAAAATTCACAGCAGTTCCTGAAGCCCCAGTAAAGCATTTACGACCCTCTGTGGTCATGGTCTGCAATCCCAATCAGGTCCACAGGGCTGCCTGAAAGTTCTTTGATTGTTCTGGTCAGCTCTTTCACCCATTCTTCACAACAAATGTTTCAAAGTCAGTCCCCTCTCTTCAAACCATTTACCCTAACCCCAATCCCTCAACCTCAGGATGTAACCTTTACTCCCACTCAATAGGAAAAATAAAAGTAATCAAGAATCAACTCCTTTCACTTGCTGATATCCAGCAGTTACCTATGCCAAGTCCTTTCCCCTCTCTCCGGCCACTTTCATGACTCGACCAAAATTGCTGTCACCAGTGCTGCACATGGATAAGTTTTAGTCGTTCTCTTATTTGACCTCTGTGTAAGTTGACACTTGCAAGGAATCCATTGTTGTTGAAACATATTCTTCCCCTTGCCTCCCCCTTTCTCCCAGGCTTTTCTAAATGCTGTACTTTTTCTCAAACTGCTTTGCACATTCCTTCTCTGGGAACTTTGCCTGGTTGCTTTCCTTTGCTTGTCTCTTAAATACAGATTTTTAAAAAAGTGTTTCTATCTTTAAAATGTATGAAAGAATTATTATAAAGCCTGGCATAGCAAGAGTGATCAAGATTTTTGTTTGTTTGTTTGTTTGTTTGTTAGGGGCTAAACAGATTTTTTTTTAAATCCTGTCACTTTTCCTCATATTTTTCACTATATTTTAGGCAACCACAATATTTAGTTAATGACCATTGTGTACACAGCATCGAACTATGGAAGAACTTTCATTCCTGTCTACAGGATTAACTCTTTTCTGTGCATTAAGTTGGCTCGCACTAAGCCTTTGCAATCGTTATTAGCATGCAGGACTTCCTACCTGTTGTGCAACGAGGCAACTTTTAATTTAGTACCATTGTGGATCATAGTCTGTGCTCTCTTCACACACTTTTTCATAAACCTTCCCAAGTATTATGACATGAGTACATCCACACCTCTCAGTATCAAGGTTAATACCTCAAGAATTTGTATAGATGCTTTGGAAACCATTGGCCCCTAAAGTTTTCCATAAAAACTAAAATATAATGTTACTTATTAAGTTCATTTTATCTGCAAGAGTAGCTTAGTCTGAAAAAGATACTGAATATGTGTTAAGTGGCCCTACTTTAATATCTACAGCTTGGTCCTTTTCATTATGTTGAATATTAAAGATGTCACTTCGGTGCATGTTGCAGCCATGCTGCAGTGGCAGTTGGACTAGGGCATGGCATCCTGTAGCACAGAAACTATCATAAAAGCTTTACTGAGAATGTTTGCATCATTGATTGTGAAGTATCCTCAGTTACCATTGGTTTTTTACTTTATTTGTGAGGACAGGAGTTCTTAAATAAATAAATAAAACCATCATCTATGCAATAACTATTAAGACAAGGAAGTACAGATTTTGAGTAACATTAACTATGCTCAGGGCTTGCACGGCACCCAGGCAGGTCTGCTAAATTAAATAGGTTTTACTCTTGTACTCTTCAAATTTTCTCGATAGATTCATCATCAGGGTTATTTATGCTGCTTTGTGACAGCAAAATATTGAACTGTAAGTGTTAGCGGAAAGAACATACGTTGAAGAGATCATGAAAATGATGACTAGCTTCTCTGCAGAACTAATGTTCTTGTGAATTATTTTCCTTACAGAAAATATTATTTTTCCATTAGCAAATTAAGAGAGGAAAAAATTAAAATAAATTAAAAATCAATGGAGAATTTTATCTTTTGTAAATCTTTAGAAATGGGAGATTTACCCACTTGCACATGGCCCTCACTTGTTGATGAAGAAAGTCTTAAAATTATGTGCTATGACAATGGAGTGAAAGGAAGACTCAACTAAAATCCCTCTACTCAATCACTCTACTCTTTTACAGGCAGTACCTATGTTTTACTCTCCTCATTCACCAGGGCCTGCCAGCAGAGAATGGAGCTGGGGAGGTGGGGGCGGTGGAGAAGTAAAGATATAACCTGTTGGAACGGAGGTATAGACATTAGAGAATGTGTTTTCCTGTCTGTAGTGGCATTTGACAGAAAAATTAGAGCAGGCACCATCTTCACTTTTATCCTTCCCCTCAAATAACCTCTTGTCACACTATCTTCACAGGGTATGGGGACAGAATAAAGAGGATGCAGGATGGTAGTGATGGGGGTTGGACAGGGTCTTGCTAGAGCTCCAGATATCAGCTTCACAGATCTTGCTGCTTTGCCCCCTTTGAAGATCTCTATTGTACAAAAGGCTTGTCAGTATCCCTGATAACTACTAGGTTGATCATTTAACCCTCTTATCACTTAAGAGCTATCTCTTCCTTCAATGCTGAATCATCACAGTGAGCAAGAACAAGACACGTCATGTACATGAAAAGGAGGCACAATAAATATGATGTTTAGAGGAAAGCAGGAAATGGTAGTTTTCATTGATCTTCAGAGTTAGAAATATAGGCCAGAAAGGAAACAACAGAGATGTGAGAACTCTATTTTAATAGCTGTAAAATTTGAGACGTGGTCATGTATTGAACAAGCTCCACTGCGAACTGAGAAATCTACTTTATTAGAAAGAAATTGCTAGGCATAATTTGGCAAATAATCAGCACTCTGGATAATTTAGGGGTTTGTAGATTCAAATTTTAGATTGTTAGAAATTATCTGTGTTCATTATATAAATAAGAAAATTGACTCAAAGAGCCCAATATCCCAAACTACTCTAACAATTCAATGCCAGAGCTGAGAACTTTCACCATCTATCTAAGAACTCAGTCCACCATGTCACATCCCCTGTTTCTAAATCTCAACTAGGTGTCCTCTGAATTGAATCAAAATCATAACCTTTACTTAGGAACGTATACTTAACCATGACATATTTTACATAGTATACCAATAAATTATTTCATATAAATATTACTTTTCCTACCTTTTGACAAAATTATTATCGTAAAGTTGAATACCTTCAGAAAGTAGTTTCTTAGAGGCATAAAACCACTAAGCTATCTTTAAAAGTAAAGCGATAACTAGAAATAATTTATTCTTTTGTACAGAGTATGTCTATGTTATGAGATGCTATGAGAGTTTGGGAAAAATGATTAGGTTCTACTTAAAAATAATCTATATACAGCGTAAGGGTACTCTGGCAATTTAGAAAAACCCTGGCATAGGGAGAAAGGGCAAGGTATCTTATTCCCAGAGTTACCACATAACATGATTATACTAATAAATGTTTAGTTTTAACAACAACAACAAAAAATTAAAAGGCATGCAAAGAAACACAAAACTGTGGCTCATAGACAGGAAAAAAGCAATCAATAGAAACTGTCTCTCAAAAAAGCCCACATATTGGATGTACTAGACAAAGACTTTAAATAAGCTATTTTAAATATTTTCAACAATCCAAAGGAAACCATGTCTAAGAATTTAATAAGAGTATAAGAATGACATTTCACCAAGAATATAAAAGAGATGTAATATATATATATATATATATGCATACGTATGTGTGTGTGTGTATATATATATACATATATACATACATAAATAATACATAAAGAGATTCTAGAATTAAAAATTACAAAGATTGAAATGAAAAATTGTTTACAGGTGCTCAATAGCAGATTAATGCCAGCAGAATAATAAATCAGTGAACTTGAAGATAGGTCAATTGAAATTATTCATTCTGAAAAACAGAGAAAAAATAATTTTTTAAAATATGAAAACAGGTTAAGATACTTGTGGGACATCACCAGGCATAACAACTTATACACGATGTGAGTCCCAAAGAGGAAATAAAAGGGACAGAGTATTTAAATAAAACGACAGATGAAAAACATTAATTTACATATCCGAGAAGTCCAATAAACTCCAAATGGGATATACTGGAAAAGAGTCTCACATCATAATCAAACTCTTAAAGACAAGAAGAAAGAAAGAATCTTAAGAGCTGCGTGAATGATAATAGAGTTGACTCAACACATACAAAGGATTATCAATAAGATCAAGAACTGATTTCGGCCAGGCACGGTGGCTCACATCTGTAATCCCAGCACTCTGAGAGGCCAAGGGGGGCAGATCACCTGAAGTCAGGAGTTCAAGATCAGCCTGACCAACATGGAGAAACCCTGTCTCTACTAAAAATAGAAAAATTAACCAGGCATAGTGGCTCATGCCTGTAATCCCAGCTACTCAGGAGACTGAGGCAGGAGAATCACTTGAACCCAGGAGGCAGAGGTTGTGGTGAGCTGAGATCATGCTATTGCACTCCAGCCTAGACAACAAGAGCAAAACTCTGTCTCAAAAAACAAAACAAAACAAAACAAAAACATTTCTCATCAGAAACTATGGAGGCTAGAAGGCAATGAAGCAACATACTCAAAGAACTTCTGGGCTCAAACAATCCTCCCACCTCAACCTCCAAAATAGCTGAGACTACAGGTGCACACCACCACACAAGGCTTAATTTTAATTTCTGGTAGAACCCAAGTTGGTCTTGAATTTCTTGTCTCAAGCAATCCTCCTGCCTTGGCCTCCCAAAATCCTGGCATTACAAGTATGAGTCATAGCACCCAGCCCAATTCCACTTATAATAGCATCAAAAGAAAAAATATACTTAGGAAAAACTTCAACCAAATGAGTGCAAGATATGTACACGGAAATTTATAAAACATACGGAAAGATGCCGTTTGTTAGTAAATTGCAAGGCTTACTAAGATGGCAGTAGTCCCCAAATGCTATACAGATTCAATGCAATCTTTTTCAAAATTCTAAGTGCTATTTTTTGCAGAAAGGGACAGGTGATCTAAAAATTTATAATAAAATTCAGGTGATGCTAGATAGCTAAGACAATATTGAAAAATAAGAATATTTGGAAGACTCACACTTCCATATTTTGAAACTTACTACAAAGCTAAGTAATCAATACTTTGTAGTGCAGGCATAAGGTTAGACATATAAATCAATGGCATAAAATTGAGATTCAAAAAATAAACCCATTCATCTATAGTCAAGTAATTTTCAACAGAGGTACCAAGAATATTCAATGAAGAAAAATAAATTTTCAACAAATGGTGTTGGAAAAACTGGATACTCTTGTGCAAAAGAATGAATTTGTGCCACAACCTAACATAATAAACAAAAATTATCTCAAAAAATCACAGAACTAAATGTAAACCCTAATATTACAAAAATGTTTAGAATGAATAGGCATACATCTACAGGACTATGGATTTGGCAAAGATTTCTTAGATATGACACCGAAAGTACAATCAACAAAAGAAAAAATTAGATAAATTGGACTTCTGCCTAAATATAAAAATTTTGTGCATCAGAAGACACTATCAATAAAGCAAAATGGCAATAGAAATAGTGAAAATATGTATAAGTCATCTGTCAGATAACAGTCTAATATACAAAATATAACTCTTACAACAGAAAGAGAAACAGCCCAATTATAAAATTGACAAAGGACTTGAATAGGCCTTGCTTCAATGAAGATAGGCAAATAGTCAATAAACACAAAAATGCTTTACATCGTTAGCCATTTGGCAAATGCAAATCAAAGCCACAGTGAGGTACCACCATACACCTCCAAGGATATGGTCATTTTCAAAAGAGAAAGAAAGAAACAACAAGTGTTGGTGAGGATGTAAAGTTGGAACCACCATTGCAAGTGGGAATGTAAAATGATGCAGCTGTGGAAAAGAGTTTGGCAATTAGTCAAAAAGTTAGCCAGAATTACTATATGTCACAGCTATTCTTTTCCTCTACATATATACCCAAGAGAATTAAAAACATATATGCACAAAAAATATGTACACAAATGCTGGTAGCAGCATTATTTCCAATATGCAAAATGTGGAAAAAATCCAAATGTCCACCAACTAATTAATGAATAAATAAAATGTGATATATGCATGCAATGAAATATTATTTGGCCAAAATTAATGAAGTACTGATACACGCTACAACATGGAGGAACCTTGAATGTATTATCCTAAATTAAAGAAGTCAGTCATAAAAGACTACTTACTTTATGATTCTGTCGATATGAAATGTTCAGAATAAGCAAATCCATAGAGACAGGAAGAAAAGAATTGTTTGACAGGGGAGGGGGGAAATTGGGAATTGGGAATTGGTTGTCATTGTTAATGAATATAGTGTACCTTTTAGGGGTGAAGGAATTAGTGGTAATGATTGCACAACATTGCAAATATACTAAAATCCACTAAATTGTATAGTTTAAAATGCTGAATTCTACATTATATAAATGTTTTCTCAATAAAAAAGATTGACAAAGAATTATGGAGCCTTCATCCACCTGGATTCCGAAGTGGCTACAAAAATAAAAATCTTCTTGCCGACTACATAGAGAATAAGAGGGAAATTAAATTTGTTTTGAGCAACTGAAATTTGGAGTTGTGTTACCATAGTACAAATCAGTCTATCTTACTAATATAGCCAATGAGTAAGAAATGTCTACAAATTACTTTAGAAATCCATGCTCTTGGTGGCATGCACCTACAATCCCAGCAACTCGGGAGGTTGAGGCAGGAGAATCATTTGAACCCAGGAGGCAGAGGTTGCAGTGAGCTGAGATTGCTCCATTGCACGCCAGCCTGGGTTACAGAGCAAGACACAAAACCATTAAAACAAAGATAGAAATCCATGCTGTGTTAAAATCTCCAAAGTTTAATCATCTGACAATGTATACGACTACCAATTTCTTTAGCCTTTCAAAATGCAATCCTGGTTTGAGATCAACTCTGCATGTTATTGAACATATGTAACTATTTAAAAATACCATAGAACTTAGTAAAGACCTTAAAACCAAAACACAGCTAGAAAATATTTGGAAAATAAATCTATAAGAAAATATTTGTCAGATGTTTCCAAACTTTTATTTACTTATTTATTTTTCTATGACTTTACTTTTCTCATCATCTTGGAGGACCAAAGCAGGAAGATTAGATACTGAGTAATTACATTTTTATACAACAAATCATTTCTTTTTGCTATATTGAAAAGTATACCTTTCAAATAATCCTAATATCCTTAATATTGATGTATGAATATCACTGTGTCACATTTAAAGTGAATGAAATTGACACAAATTGAAATTGCAGCAGGTTGGTGAAAGACTTTCTATATACATCTGCTGAACTTCGGTTTTTGCAAATCGCTGTATGATTTCAAAATATATCCTTTTTTCTACTTCCAAAATCTTTACCTGGCATAATTGTACTATTAACACACTATTTGTTTAAATTTTCCTAAGAGTTATCATAGATATAAGTGTATTTATATTAATTATGTGAGGTTCACATGAGATTGATTTGTAGCTTAATTTCTTTCTTAAGGCTCACAGGAAGATTTCTTCTTGGATTGTATATATGTAGATGAGGATTCTATGCCTCAAGATGATCAACATTATGTCCCGGATTTTTCATATATCCTTGAAATGGCTTTGCCAGTGTCACAATTTTTATTCCCAACAAAGAATAAAATTTTCTGTATCTGCCATTAGTATCCTAAATTATTGTTGTTGTGGTCATCTATTTGACAAAGCAACGGTAATGAGATATTTAAATATAAACTTGCAATAAATCAGTTTCTATTACTCTTTTGCTTAAAACACTTCTGCGTGCTTAGACTAATATTCATAAAACATGGTCTACACAAATCTGCGTGTTCTGGCTCCTGCCTGTACTTCTAATCTTACTTTCCTCCAGAATCATGAGCTCATTCAGGCCTTAGAGCCATCCCTTTTCTAGTACATTGTTACCTTCACTCCAGATTTCAGATTCCTGGCTCTCACCTTTGTTATCACCTTTTCAGAGAAAGAATTTTCTCTCACAATCCCAGGAAAAATACTCCAATTAGTTTAAATAACATTATACTATTTTAATCAGATTAATTTAGTTACATAAATTGCTTGAGTTATTTGTTTACTTGTTTATTGTTGGTATTAATATTATGCCTCTAGAATAACATCAATGAGAGTAGATGATGTATACTATGTGCCTAGAAAAGTACTAAAATTCTGGAATGAATAAAATAAACAAATAATGCATCGGATAACTCTGACTTGTCACATTATGCATTAAGTTTGATGCTTCCCACCCCACTACCTAACACATGCATAGCTTTGCACCCAACTTTCTCCAAGTTGTTCAGTAATTCCTTTGTGAACATTAATCTTCGACATTCTCAGATTACAGGAACCTCTACAATCCAAATCACTTCTGAAATATATTAATAACCATTCATTTGTACCATTCATATTGTGCAAATCGTGACCAAAGTCTGATTTCGGACCATGGGTTGTTGCGTGGAGTGTGCTTGTTTTCCTGGACCTCAGTGAGCATTCTCTATGCTTATCTAAGGGCAGGATTTGGCCATGAGTGGTTAGTTGATTACAACAAACATATGGGGAAAATGGCTGAGAATGCTCAAATATTGAAACCATATGTTACTGTATGGGAAACTATGCCTTATTAAAAAACAAAACAAAAACTGAGAATCCAGCTAGAAACATACAGTTCAGAGCTTTTGCTTTCAAAGCTAGTACTAGCACTCAATTTATTAGACTAAAGACTTTCTTTCAGATGGAACAGAATCTTTACATCTCAGACCAGCTACTTAAATAAAAATATTTCCTTTGACTACAGAAGGTTACAAAAATCAAACATCTTGCACAATTTGCAAAACTGTTTAAAAGTGCCTTGAATCCTGTGAGATTTTTAATATTCTATTTTAAATTCTATGAGGACTCCATAGATTTTATATATACTGTTTATATAAATTAGATGTTTTGACTATTTTCTCAATTACTATCACACCATCTTCATAAGAAAATGGAGCAGACAAGGAACTTGACTGTCATATTTAGAAAAGGCATTAGTCTTGTAATTAAACACTAAGAAAATTTAGATCAGAATAGCATTTGTACCAGAAGTGATGCTGGGTATCAGTGGAAGACCTTAGACTCACGCACATTTTCTTCTGATCTTCAGATGAACCTTACTTACCATCCTTCATCAACTCCATTAATTGTAAAATACACCACCATTAAGAAATAAAAATGCTGCCAATTTAACTATGATATAATACTAAAATACAATTGAAACTCCTGATTTCAAAGAGTTTAAAATGTGAAAACATATGCATGTTCAAATCAATAACGTATGGTGGTTATACAAACTTGAATTTTGGCTTATTGCCTTAAAATAAAACATCAAACCTAAAGCACTTAAAGAAATTCAAAAAATTTGTTGTTTTTGGTGCTCTTACATTTTCATTTTCATTTTTATGTCTATATTCTTAGCTAAGAAGCTCAATGTTTCCACTTTATCTTCACCCCGCACCATCTCCCAGCCCTCTCCACACTCACACAGCCCTGCCTGCAGACAGTGCTTTCTGAGCTTCCTATTCCAGGTAGGGCCAGTACTCCAGACTTTTCCATATAACTTCCTCCCTCTTTATTGTCACTATTAGGTATTGATCTGATAGATTACTTTGGGCTGGGAAACTTCATAGTCAAAGATAACTGCATGTTAGAATTTTAACAATATTTGCATTTTAACTCTAGAATCCTAGTTTCACAAATTTTAGCTCAAATAAATCAGTCTTTTATAGTGTGTTTTCAAGTATAATTTCAGGCTATGTTTTGAAATATACAGACACTTAACCCATGCAAATTATATCTCATTTCCATTCATACATGGAGGCAATATATTATAATACAAAGAACATGATGTTTATGACTCACTGAGACGTTGTTTTAACATGCACTATGTGATTTAGAAGTTGCTTAATAGCTCTTAATTTTATTTTCCTCATTGTTAAAGTGAAAATCATAATAAACACATTCCACAAATTTATAAGCATTAACAACATCTTAATTATGGAGGATATTTTCTAGCATATAACTATTGTCCAACAATGTAAAATGATATATAGTGATATAATTATAAAACATATAAGCATATATTATATACATGCATATGCTTTAGATCTATATAATATAGGCATATGTGTATTAGTCTTTTCTCAGGCTGCTAATAAAGACATGCCCGAGACTGGGTAATATGTAAAGGAAAGTGGTTTAATTGACTCACAGTTCAGCATGTCTGGGGAGACCTCAGGAAACTTACAATCATGGTTGAAGGGGAAGCAAACACGTCCTTCATCACATGGCAGCAGCAAGGAGAAGGGCAGTGCAAAGAGGGGAGAAAGTTCTCCACAAAACCATCAGATCTCATGAGAACTCACCATCAGGAGAACAGCATGGAGGTATCTGCCCTCATGATTTAATTACCTCCCACAGGGTCCTCCCACAACATGTGGAGATTATGGGAACTACAATTCAAGATGAGATTTGGTTGGGGACATATCAATATCTTACAGGTAAGTATATATTCATATATACCTTCTCTCTTTTGAAATGTCCGTCATATGGCCAAATTATGCCTAAGCAACATTAAACACCTAACCTTGACTTACTTTAATGTAAATCACTAGCTGTCCTTCTGATGGTTTCCTGTCTAACTTTGCATGTGCTATTTGTGCACACATCAAAATCTTTACCTAAGGATGTAGGCAATTATAGAACTATTTCATGTCATGTCACTTTTTTTGAAATTATTTTATTTGTCCTCACATAAATGAAATCAATGCTTTATATCACTAATTTATTTTTGAGTATTTGGTCGTTAAGCTTTCCTTTCTATGTGATTGTTCTCTTTTATTGTAATTCAAAACTGTATTGCTTTAGTAATAGCACAACCCTACATGAGACTGTCAGACCTTATGAATCTGTTGATTTATTAATTTCTCTAATAATTCTCCTCTTTCCTAATTTGCTATTTTCCCTTTATTCTCCATGTCTTCTGTTTAACTTTGCCTTTAAAAAAAAAAAATTGGAACTCCCTTCTCACCTTTTCATCATCTCTCTTCAGAATTCCAGAGTATCTTCTCTTGTTCCAGACTATAAATCAAATGAACATGCACTTATTTCTAACTTGCATTTTTAGATAGTTAAGAATTAAAACATATTTATTGATTAAAAATTAATTTTTGTTCATCTCATAGTTACCTGTATCTTTTCTTATAAAATTCTATAAACTATTTTTTAATGTGTTTACGTTGAAATCTGAAATCTGAAGATGTTGAAGCAAATATAAATGCTATACATTTTAAAAGAAATATATGGTCAATTGTAGCAAACTTCTATTGCATGGAAATCCTGCTACCTATGGAGAGGATGTTAGATGTTGAGACACAGGGGAATCACCAGAAATGAGGGAGATTGGTTTTGACCAGAGACAACCATCAGCTCTACCAACAAACCTGGCTGCTCAGTTGCTTTCTTTGGAATTAGACAAAGTAAGAAGAGAGCATAGGACACAGGTTTAAAGTGTGATTTGATGGCCATTCTGGTCTATATGGAGGTAATATGATGTTTAGTACAGCTAAAGGAACCAAGAGAACAATGCGAGTATGGATGTAAATGGGTATACGTCTCTACAGTTTCTACCATCCTGCTTTCTGATGTATCCTTTCTACTTTAAGCCTCAAACTGGTAAGAATAAGCTGACTAATAATATAGGAAAATACCTTGGTATATTTTTATGTATGTTCCTTAATCTATATAAATAAGTAAAACCTTTCAGCTTTCTTTGTATCTAAAACAATATTTGCCTAATTATCAGATATCTAAAAACACTTTTTGGAAAGAAGTGTAAGTCAGAGCTTTGTCTGCTAAGTGACATTAAAAAGTTATTTGAGAAGACAGGACATATCATTTTTAAGTTATATTTTAAATATGATGAAATTTAAATATCTACAGTACATTTAAATAAATACACATAATAAGCAGATACTGATGTATTATCAGAGCTGGAGGAATAAGAAAACAAAGTAGTTTATGTAGGTTACAGGAGCATACATCTAGTGTTGAAATTCAGTTATGAGGCTATATGAAGTTTTTAAAGACGAGAAACTATAGAAAGATTGACAGGGAATTAATAACAGAATTTGAGCAATTATTCACATTTGATGGCAAAAACATAGAGAAAAAAGTCAAGTTATTTAAAGAAAAACTAAGACGATATAGGCGATAGGAAGAAAAATGAAACATTGTTAAGTAACATTGGAAAAAACAAAGCAAGAAAAATGCAAAGAAAATGGTAGTGGCCAATGGTGTCAGATTCTACTGTGAAGTGTAGAGGAATGAATATTGAAAAAACAGAAATGGATTTGTGATGGGTGACCTCGGGGAATTCAAATTCAATACAATTGTTGAGGTGAGATAATATGCTTAGTAAGTAAAGGAATTAAGAAAAAGAGAAATAAGATGGAGCAAGACTGCAAAGTAAAGTGAAATCCTTTAAAAAATGGATAATACTGGGGAACTATGTAGACAATGGTAAATGTGCAATGATTAGGGAGGACTTCAACATTGTAGAAAGAAGAGGGTAACTGATGGAGGAGAAAGGACAAAATTATGGACTTGACAGTCATTTTAAATGTTAATGGAGAGTTCCTGAGTGTGTAGGAGCAGCTGCGGACAGGAGCTCAGGATATGTCAGTTTTAACTAGCACCCCTGGGCTGATGAGTCCCAAATACCGTCTATTGTCTTGACCTCTCCCCTGAACTCCAGTTGAGTGGGTGGGCTTGCCACTCAGGGAAACACCACAAATGATTCAACGATGTTCCTATCCAACTCGTTCTGCTATTATCAGTCTACAGACACATATCTATTTCTGTCTGCCAATTTTTCTCTGTTAGCTTCACCATACCCCTACTTTTCTTTTCACACTTGCCTTCCAAAAATATATAACTTAATACATTGACAGTGTCACTGCATGTGATTTGAGACCCAGAACCTAGAAAAGGAAAAATGTTGACTGGATCAATGAACAAATGAATGGATAGATAGATGTTTAGGTGGGTGGGTGGATAGATAGATGACTACATCTATTGATCACTTATTATCTACCAAGTACTATTCTAGTCCATTCTTATGCAGGAGTGAACAAGAAACAATTTTTCTGCCTTAACTGCCAGATATATACAAAACACATATATTGAATGTTCACTTCTAGTAAGTGCTGAGAAGATAAATAAAGCCTAATGAGAGCACTGAGAATTGAAGCTGCAGGAGCTATTTTCAACTGGTTGATCAGAAAAGACCTCCATGAATAGCAGACATTGAGCCTAAAACTAAATGAAATGGGAGAACCAACTATACTCGATACTTGGGGAAAGAGTTTAGCAGGTACAGAGAAGAGCAAGTGCAAAGGTCCCACAGTAAGAATATACTTTGCCTGTCTGAAAAGCAATGAAAAGGCCATGGTAGCTTGATTAAGAAGCGTGAGGAGGAAAATGAGACCAGAAGCCCAGATCATGAAGCCCCGTTTTGACCAAGATGTAGGTTTGCTAGATTTAGGAAAAAAGACAATGTCCAGTTAAATCTGAATTTTAGATAAACAGCAGATATTTTCAATATATCTATGTCCCTCATATTGTATCACACATAGGCATTAAAAAAAGTATTTATTGTTCATTTGAAATTCTTATTTAACTAGATGTCCTGTATTTTATCTGGAAACTTTAACATGCTGACATCTTTGGATTTTACTCTGACAAGGAACTGTGCTGAAGCACTTTGAATTAAGAAGTAGAATAATTGCTTGCATGGCAAATAAATAATAAAGTGGTAAGGACAATTACATGAAGACTGCCAAGGGGGCTATTGTTACGTCAAGGCAAGAGATGATGGCAGCTTGCCAGAGCAGTAGTGAACAGAGGGTAGTAGTAGAAAGTAGTGAGGAAGTTACCAGTGACAGATTAGATTTGTGATGAAAAAGAAAGAAAAGAGTCAAAAATTATTCCAAGATGTATTGCCTAAGTAACTCGTAAACCAGAGCTGACATTTCCAGAAATGGAGAAGAAAAGAGGAGAAAAAACTGAGGCATAAGATCAAGAGTTAAATAATTTTATTGATGTATATTTTCCCTACTGTAAATTTCATCCATTTTAAAAACAGCATTTCATGATTTTTAGTAAATTTAGAGTTGTGCAACCACCAATACAATCTAATTGCAGAACATTTCCACCACCCCCAAAAAATTATTTTAGCCCATTTGCAGTAATTCCTTATATCCACCTCAGTCCCTTGGCAACCACTAAATTACTTTCTGTCTCTATAGATTTGTCTCTCTTGAACATTTCATGTAACTGGAATCTACAATATATAGTCTTTTCTGCCTCGTTTCTTCTACTAAGTCATGTTTTGAAGTTCATCCGTGATATAGCATGTATCGACTCCTGGTTCCTTTTGATTGCAGAATTGTATTCCATTGTATGGATATATCACGAATTGGATTGTTTCCAGTTTGCAACTATTATAAATAATGTAACATTGAACATTCATATACAAGTCTGTGTATAGATGTATATATTTACTTTTCCTGGGTAGATTCCTTGGAGGAAAATTTCTGGGTTATAAGGTAAATTTATGTCAAAACTTTGGTTTTGAACTAATCTCCAATAGAGATTTTGAGCGGGTTCCTGCTATATGGATCTAGAGTTCAGAAAAAAAAAGTAAACACAAAATTGGAATTTAACATTATAAACACAATTTTAAAGTCATTGGACTGAGAAAGGTAACATAAGTAGTGAATGTAATTAGAAAACAGAAAATGTCTAAAGATTCATTCCTAGCACACACTAATTTAAAGGTTAGGAAAAGAGGAAGCTTGATGAAAACAGAAAAAGAGCAAACAGAGAAAGGGTCTATGCAGATGCTTTTTGTGTCTTATCATATCTCCTTGACCAGTTTTTAGGCTCAGCCGAGCTATGGTGGACACTTTCAGAACATGCTAACAACCTTCCAACTTTTTCTGCTTTACTGCCTCCAGATTTCTTCCAAAGTGGAAAAGCTTACTCAGCTCTGTGATGGTGTATGGAATCAAAGACCACAGAGGAAATTCTGGTAAAGAGAAGATGGGACACAGGGATTATAAAGGCCGCAGTCTCCTATTCTTTGGCAAGATAATTCTGAGATTGGCTTAGCCCATAAACAATCCTGGTGATTTTGCTGTAAGCAGTTTCAGAATAACAAAAAGGCTGACTGGAGTTGATTCAAGGAAAAATAATGGAAAGAAAAGAGAGGAAATTGAGATGCATCTAGGATCTATTTCTAGGAGTTTTGCTGCAAGGCAGAGGAAAGAAATGGCATGGTAAGTAGACAGAGATAGGCAGTGAAGACAGTTCAAAGGAAGGATTTGTGTTAAAGGCGGAGGATGTTACACTGCATTTGTACAGTTGAAGGGAACAGTAAAGATGCAGGAGATAGAGGGAGAATTGCTGGAGTGATATCTTTGAATAGATGAGAGATGCAATGAGGGTGCAAGTGCAGAGTTTACCTTAGGAATACAGACTTTATCTGTTTTAACAGGGGAAGGCAGAGCTTTTAGACATAGTTATGAATATACTGGTACATTTAATAGTGGAAACAGGTGCTTGCTTCTTGACTGGAAGAATAAATTCCTATCCAGATAGTGGATAGCCACCTTCTGTTCAAACCCACTAACAAGACTGAATTTTTATATTTTAAAATAACCCACTGTATTTCAGACAGTCCTAGGATACCACAATTTCCTCTCCATAGTATTGAGCCAATGGGTAGACAGTAGAGGTATAAAGTCTTAGGAATGGGTGGTAGAGGCACATTTGTTACAAAATAAGAAACAGCAGTTACAGCAGATGAGAAGGGTAGGGTGAATATTATCTATCAGCAAACATTAAGATCAGAAAGTACTAATGCAGGAAAGCAAAATCCCCAGGGGAAAAGATAGTTTTGGCAGTCACAGGTGTAAACAGACAAATTTAACCACAAAGCAAGGTACAACATAACTTCTTCAGCATAGATAAATGTATTTTATTTTATTTTGCATTTGAAATTCTCATTCACCTTCTTCGAGTTGGGTATTGACATAAAGATCTTGATCACAAGCCTTATTGGAAAGGTGTCTCAAGTAAAATCACACAGTAAATTGTTACAATAAAGATTGAAAAACTGATCACCTTAGTTCTGTTTCCGCCAGTATCAAGCTGTATAGTAATTCTTTTCAACTCTAAAGAAAATAATGACTTATGTTAACATTTAATAGGTACCTGCTGCGGTTTGACGTTGGTAGGAGATAGAGGTAAAAATGTCTCTTTCCTGATGGCATCATTTCAGCAAAGCATTCTTTATTATTATTTTTTTTTTGAAAGAAAGAAAAAGAGAGGAAAGAAAGTGCGAGTGAAAGAAAGAAAAAAAAAGACTGTACGAGAGAAAGAAAGAGGAAGGAAAAGAGGGAGAGAGAACAGGATTCTTGTTCTACTGCCCAGGTTAAACACTCTAAGAAAAAGTGTATGACAGCATGATAGTATTTGATGATTTTATCTATGAGGCATCAGTGAGGTCATGAAGGAGCAGGAGTTCCAGGAAAGGGGTTTTAAAGTATAAAGAGGTTGAGTAAGGAGGAAAATTTCAGGCAAGAAGCCAAAGTCCCTTCACTCCCTGTAGACTTAGTCTTGTGTCTGTACAGTTGGACTATCTCAGGGCTTTTCAAACTCTTTTCATAGAGTTCTTTGTAAGCCACACTAGCTGGAGAGAACATCAGGGAGAAGGAAGTCAGGATGAGTGATCAGAGCCTTATTCTCTCACTTATACTTTAACCATAGATATCTTTGGAAAAGTAAAAGAGTTTCATTAATTTAAAAAAATTATTTATGGAAAATCACTGTTTTATATGATTTCCAAATTTCCTGATCAAACATTCCATAGAAAGTCTCTAAGGGCCCATTGTATTCATTGGTGTGATCCAAAACCGAAAATGTGTCCTGGGGACTACATCACAGATGCCAATTTTGATGACAGATAGTGGGAAAAGGGCAAAAAGGCATCAGTGGTCTTTGTAGGGACAAAGTAGACTAAGGCACTGGATGAGAGTAAGAGAATTTGCTGAAATGTAAAGGCAGAAAGGAAGTGAAAATATATTGCCGACAAGCTGCCTAAGATCACATTTTATCTCTGAAATGCCAATTAGAATATTCAAATAAAACACTATGAAGTTACAATTATAAAATACATATACATCTATACAGACATATTCATATATTTATGTGCATGTTTTATACAGGCACCCATGATTTATAAAATTCTAATAAGAAAGAATGGTGAAAATTTATCTAAATGTGTGGTCCATGCCCTCTAATAGTAGTTCAAACAAAATATAAGAAAAATAATTGTTCATCACAGCTTATGATACACACCCAGAAGAATAATGATTATGGGGGATAATGCTAGTATTCCTTTTATTTTTCATTTAATCCAATATGAAAAGTCAAATCTGTCGACTGAAACTTTGACTTTTCCTCCCCCTTCACAATATTAAACCTAATTATAAGTTTGCTTTTTCTTGATAACCAATTCTCCTTTGAACAAGTTAGCATTTTATCTAAAGAAGTTCTCAGAGCTATAAATAATATCTCCAACGAAACAAAATTACAAAACCTTTCTCATTTTAAAAAAATAGGTAAACTACTTTTTAGACACACGTGGAAATATGATGTACGTTTTTGCATTGCATAAATAAATGCCTTAGTTTTCCTTGGTTTTCTTGCTCAGATTCTAATTTTTGATGCCAAAGACCATATAGTCTGTTTTACATGAATATGTCAGAAAAAGGTGAGAAATTCTATTCTTAGAACTCCTAATTTTCCTAAAAGTAATTTTTTTTGGTTGATGTTGAAGAGAATCGAATCAACCATTTCCCTACTTACCTTGCTGAATATCACTATCATGCTACAAATACCATTTCCTAATGAAAGTAAATAGTTTCCTCTCAATTTTTATTATACTTTTATAATAATTGAAGGCTGACTTAAAAGTGGTATGGCCACTGTTGTAGTTAGCTTACGGCATGTCTTCATACCCCACAGTATACCAGCTGTCTCCTTATAAAAGAAACAATGTCCCATCATGTGTGGCTCTAGGCATTTCTTTTATAAAGTACAATTTGCCTCAGAAGCTTAGCAATTACTATATTAATTTATTCTCAGGTTCTGGTCCACAGATCATTACCTTATATCAAGAGATCGTAAATTTAAAATGCCTTGCATAGTTTTTATCATAATAAAATTTCATCGTACAGGTTTATTTTGTATATATTCCTTACATCATTTTTTTCTGATTAGATAGCAATAAAATAATCATCTTTACAAAAAATACAGAGATTTTTATACTAAATACAAACTAACTTTGGTTTATCTTGTGTGTATACAATTAATGCTATATCTTTGGAATTATGGTCCAAAAAGCAAATTTTTAATGTATTTTATAAAAAACATTTACACTTTAGCCTGCTCTGTATAAATTCAACTGGTGCTACTGTGTTTTGCAGCAAGACGAACTTCGTGACTTTGAAAAGTGTTCTTCACGTTGCTTTTTATATGACATCAATTTCATTGTGCACCAGAGGTGACTGAGAAACATATTTTGTTGGTTAAAAATATTACAGTAAGTGACTGTCCTCCATGCAATTTTCAAATAAGAATCAATCAAATCTTGGGTGGTGATGTGCAAATTTTCAGTCAATTTTAACTGGCTTGGCTCTTCCGAAGGTTAAGGTAGTTTAATGGTTGAAAGCACATTGTAGTGCAGCTAGCTGCAAAAGTCAAAGGCTAGAGGATAAGGATTTTATTTCCTTTTAGCTGTTGCCATGTCTGTTTTCTGTCCAATCTGCCTCTTGCTGCCGTTTAACCCATGCTTTTAAAGACAAGAGGGGTTGAGAACTTAAGGGCCTCTGGCTTCATTTTAACAAGGCATTGCTAGCACTTTGGTACATAATTTGTCATAAATGTCAGAGGTCACTGGGTGTTCGAAACCTACAGCCAACAGATGGTCATTATGACAGCAGTTATGTTTCAAAGGCAAAGGATGTTTTGTGGTATTTGCTTTAGTGTGTTAGTGTTACACCTCAGAGTATATCTGAGAAGATTCTAGTTTAAATCAAATCATACTTGTGGTCATCTGCCTAAGAAGCAGTAACAAAAAAACAGATGAGCTTTCAAAACATTCTGTTTGGTTATTCTGATATAAAATGTACACCAAATAGTTATTTTTCATTTTTTACCTCATGTTCAAGTGCTGATAATGAATTTCCCAGCTTCACATTTCTGAGAAGAATTATAAAAATAAAATTAAAAAGCAAATTAGTAAAATGTGATAATGTGAATTTCTATATCTAGTCTAGATCATTGGAATTGTCTAAAATCATAACAGCTATAGATGAATTTCTATGCTACAGCTAAAGATCATTATCTAATAGCATCATCAGATGGAACAAATAAAAGTAACAGATTAGATTAAACTATACCTCTAAATTTAAATGTTAATAATTTGTTCATTATTTTACTCTATTTTTTACTTACGCTATTTCATACTAAACAATTTTCAACAAGACCTGACATCTAAAATTGAAAAGTAAATCCAATCATATTTTTATAGGTATTCCCAGCAGAATTGGTGAAGAACTAAGCATTTATGTTAGATGAAGGGGTCCATGATTTCTCAAAACTCGCTGAATTTTAAGGCATGAGTTTAGCAACAAGAACCCCTGTTCATAAACTAGTACGTATGATAAAACAGACAAAAACATTCTTAAAACTGGTTGAATATAAAAAGTGAGAGAACTCTAGTGCTGCCCTGAGAGAAGTGTATGTCTGAACCTGCAAAGAATGTGAATGATTATTTCCTAATACAGCTGGTAAAATGGGCTGCGGAAAGATGCTGATACAGCTGTGGGACCTGTATCTACCCACATCGCGATGGGAGCACCAATTCTGTTAAAACTCAAACAAGCTTTCCCTGTGAGATTCTTCACTAATGTTGCTAATAATTTCATCTCACA
Source organism: Cacajao melanocephalus (assembly GCA_963573385.1). NCBI lineage: Eukaryota > Metazoa > Chordata > Mammalia > Primates > Pitheciidae > Cacajao > Cacajao melanocephalus. Next base: position 51,855 of record CAUYLG010054346.1, read on the forward strand.
AAAGATAGAAGGGGTAACAAGAATTGTTACTCTGAACTTCACTTTGAAATATAAGGAAGAATTGCTTAATAATCTAGCAATGACAGCAATCTTGGGGGAAATTAAGACATCCTATTGTTAGAATTAAGTTTAGCTGCATGCAACAGAAAACCCAAAATAACTAGTTTAGTGCATGATTTCATTCTTTGCTAAAAAGGTCCAGAGGTCAGCTCTCCAGGATTAATGTAGCAATATCACAAATTAGTGTAGGTCCCACGCTCCTTTCAGCTTTTCATTCAGAACAGAACAGGTTAAGTGCACAGATAGAGAGCCCAACTTCACTACTTCCTAGTTATTTCATCTTTGGCGTCACTTTATCTCCCTCTGCCTCAATTTCTACATCTGTAAATAGATTTATAATCACTAACTGTAAATTACTTTAATGAACGTTGCTAGTTGGAACTGTGGATAGTAATTTGTAATAACTACTCAAAAGTAGTAGTAGATAATATTTAATGAGTGCTTCTTATGTTCAGACTCTATGCTTAATCCTTTGCTTGTTAAGTAAGATACCAATTGTAAAATGTAGGATCAAAACGCCAGTCCAGGCAATTTGTCTACTTGATTCCTGCACTGAAGTACGATTTAGGGTGAAGAAATTGAGATCCCTACCTTGTATGATTGCTGTGAATCATGTATAAATTAATACATGTAAAGCGTGAAGAAATATTCTTGCTACATAGTAAGTACTAAATATACTGCCGGCTATTAGTCTTTATCTTCTTTATTACTACTGCATTTCTGATGTGTCCATCTTCACCATGGTCCAAGATGGCTGCTAAAGCACCAACCATTTCATCGTCATTAAAGAAACTTATATCACCTTCCTTTAAGGACACTTTCTGCACACACATAATCTCAATTTACATTAAATTTGTCAAAATTTAGGCCTTTCTAGTCCTAGAAAGCTCGGAGTGAATGGGAGAGTTTCAAGAAGACACTGGTGAGATGAGATCCAAGATCCTTCCCACACAGGGGCAGGTTAGGGCCAGTTGAGGTTAGCCAGATAGGTAGAGTTCGGAATTTTAGTTCCATATGCCAGAGCTCATCCTAAGCAAGGAGGCCAGAAATGGGTAGCTACAGCACATGAGTCAATGCCAAAATGGGGACAAAATGGGAGACAAATTCACACAAGTCCAATGAGCTGTAAACAGGGCATAAGTAACCCTTCATATTAGGTAGAAATGTCACAAAAATAAAGCAGAAAGGTAATCTAATCTGAGGTGTAGTGATTTCCACAAATGTCTTTGGATGTCTTCAAATGTCTTTGGATATCTTAAGTTGTCTTTTCTATTTGTCAATTTCAGTTTTCTCAGCTATAGATAGATTCCAGGACAGGTTATGATAGTTAACTAAGATAATACATATAAAGCACCCTGCTTTGTTTTTGGCACAAAGTACCTATTCAATGCTATATAGCTCTAAAAATCATGAATGATTGAATACCTTGCCTGAAATAAAGAGCGAAAATGAATCAACAGTTTCCCAGTTTTCAAAAGAAGATGGAATTATCTTCACTTGAATAACATGCATACCCAAAGTTGAAATAACTATGCCTTCTTTCTTTCTACCTGACTTCCAACCAGGTCCTCCTTCTGACCTCTCTGCCAACGTCTTCCCATTTTTGTCTCTGCCAATGTCTTCACCTTTCTGGGTTATACAGGCTCAAATATTTAAAGTCCTATTCGGTTCTTTCTACTTCATCCATGCATCCATTCACTTGTCGAGGTTTATGTAGATTCTAAATACTCTGTGTCACTGACATCCACTTTCATTAACAGAGTTCGAGTCCTCATTCCTTCTCTCCTGAACTGTTTAAAACCATCCTACCTGCTCTTTCACCTCTTTTACCATCCCCATAATCATGCATCCTCCAGAATTCTTCCTGTTGAATTTCATCTCATTTACTTTAACTCATTATTTCAATCTGTCAGTATCATTCCAAATCCTAATTCTGTCATCTACAACTTATTATCCCTCCCTCACTGTAACCCCCATGTTTGCTTTCTATCATGTTTTCCAAATTATGTAATTTTAAAATATGCAATAAGATGAAGTAAACTATTTGCCCCACACAGTTCAAAACCATTTGCAAGACTTATATCAATTCAAACCAACTTAATAAAATAAATATTTATATGTTTCCTTCCTTCTCCAATGTAGTACAGTGTGACAAAAGTATTTTACAGTCTTGCCAGCCATATAGGATGTTTAAAATTCTAGATTTTTACTTAGTAGTTATTTGAAAAGGTATTTTAAGTTAACTGAGTAGGTAAAATGGTAATATTTATAACCAGATTATGTTTTAATGTTAACAAGATTATTGGTAAAAGCAATCAAGCTCAGTGTTCAGAATATGATGAGTGCTTAACACATTACAATTTTAAAAAGTTAAAATAATAATGCTAAATCTGCAGAGATACAAAGAGTGAGGCACAGTTATTGTTGTCAGAAAACTTACAGCCCAGTTGAGAGAGATTATCAATGTGATAAAAACAAATGCACATATATTAATACAAAGAGCTGAGTGTAATATATCCCAGTGAAATTCAATGGGATTCAAAGCAGGGAGAGTTCACACCAGTCTTGAGGATAGGCACTAGTTGATTGTTTTTGAAAGGGACTTAAGGGCAATTGATTTGAGGGGAATTGGTGAAGACTTTTAAAGGGGAAGTTAAATGGTTAGAGCTAAACTTTAATAAAACTCGACAGATAAACATGTGGGTTATATCATAGGTTTAAGGAGAGAAAGCGAGTTAAAAATATATTAAAATTGCATTTTTCTGTTACTTGACTCCTGAGCTGCATTTGAAGCTATTGACATTTACTTCTTTTTGATTGTGTTCTCATTCTCTTTTGTCTTCTTCAAGTTACCTCTCTCTCAAGTTCTAGTCAAAAATCTTATTTTTCAGTCTTATTTCTGACTTCCTTTTCTCTACTCCTGTCTTAAGCATTGATGTCTCCTAAGTTCTTCATAAGTGTTCTTTCATATCATTTAACTCTTTTTACATAAATTTATCCAGATCAAGGCTTCAAATCCTGTCTATATCTCAGCCGTTCCCAACACTAAGTATCTTTGCAGAATGCTCTTTTGAAGTAGAAATTTGCCTTCACCTGGCTCTTAAACTCCCACAATTGAATATTCAAACACCTCTAACTCAAGTAGTGTTAGTCACCATCTTTAAAATGAACTCTCATTCATTCATTTATTCCACAAATAGTTTCTGAGCTTGTATTTTGAGCTATGTGCCAGGTGAAGGTATTACTATCTGGGCTTCACCAGCAAACAGAGAGATCAATCCTTCTAAAATGACATTGAATTCACACAGCCAGTGGATTTTTAGTATTGTAATTCTGATCTTGACTCCCCTCTACTAACTTTTTCTTTTTTCTTTTTTTTTTTTTTTTTAAAAACAGAATTTCACTCTTGTTGCCCTGGCTGGAATGCAATGGCATGATCTCAGCTCACCACAACCTCTGCCTTCCAGTTCAAGGGATTCTTTTGTCTCAGCCTCCCAAGTAGCTGGGATTACGGGTGCCTGCCACCACACCTGACTAATTTTTATATTTTTAGTGGAGCTGGGGTTTCACCATGTTGGCCAGGTTAGTCTTGAACCCAGGACCTGGTGATCTGCCCACCTCAGCCTCCCAGGGTGTTGGGATTACAGGCGCGAGCCACTGCACCTGGCCTACTAACATTTTCTAATCCTTCATTTGCTTTCCAATGTCTTCAGGATAAAATTCAAACTTCTTAGAACAACATTTAAGAAATCAGGACAAATAAGTGATCTAGCCCATCCTTACCTATTAAGATCTCTTTTTCCCCATATTTTGCAGTTTATGTAACTTTCAATCACGTATGAGCAATGCTCTGGCCCAGTCTTAACCTTTGCCATTGCTATTTCCTCTATCTGAAAAGCTTTCTCCTCATGATTCCTTTCCCATCTTGCTAATGCCTACTCACTCTTTGAAACTCAGAGTTGGCTCTTCCACAATCATTCTTTAATTTCTTTGACCTGTATTATGTGTCCATCTCTAGATTTCTATGAACATTTTGTACACTCCATCATAGCACTTGCCTAAATCTATTATAAATATTGACTTTTTAATCTCAGTCCAAGTTGTTTCTGAGCTAATGGAAAATGGAGACTTTGCTCTTCTTCTCTCATTCCCTGTGCTACTTATGTTATTCTTTCTTGGTTCCAAATCTATTCTTCTTTGCCCTGGTTTGTAATACTATATATAGCTGGACCATGTCAAACTTCCTCCTTTGCCCAATGACTCAGTGTTAGAGCCGCTAGTAAAGACATCTGCAGGGGCATAAGTAAATGTTAAAAATAGACTTTCCTTAGGTACCAGACCACCCATATCCTGTGACTGTTTTCTTGGCCACTTGGCAAGCCTGTTATAGGGACCATGTAGGGCCTGTACCCTCCAGCAAGTCTCTCAGCCATTCAATGGGACATTCCTAAGGCAGAGTGACACACTGCTCCACAGGTTTCTCAACTCCTTTATGGATCACTTTTTTCTTCACTAAGTTTCTTAACCATCAGGAGGCCATGTATTTCTGTGATAGTCATACTTTCTCCCATACAGTCTGAGTCTTGGCATTAAGAGAGAATTCCTCTTGCATGTTCTTAGTTTCTTCTTGTTCCTTCTCCCTTAGCCTTAGATATACTAGCTGCTTTCTGCATTTACTATTTCACTTGGCTTGGAGTCCTTTTTAAGCCCTATTTATTAGTTAACAATTCTTTATTTTAAATATTCCCTGTTCAAATTACTGGTGTGGTTTTCATCTCCTGGCTGGACTCCGACTAACATATTTCTTGGCATAATGCTGAGTACAGATTGACAGCCAAATAAATTGGGGTTTGGGTTGCTGATATAATGATCATTGAAAGGTGCTAAAAATCTAAACTGCTAAGTCAGATGGAAGGGCTAGATGTGAGGATCATTGAGAATTCAGGAATTCAGGCTTTACGGAAGACGGTAGCCAATTATAGACGAGGGGCAAGATGGAGCCAGTGACAACCAGCACCAAGATATTGAGGCTGAGACACTGGGAGGATGGCCCTACTGTTAAAAGAAAGAAAGAGACAACTAAGGAGGGGAATTTCTTTACAGAAAAAAAAAGTAATTTTCAGTGACTTATTTTTTTAAACAACATGCTTATTTTTTGAGAGAATAGAGTAATTTATGAGAGGATGGAGAATATGTGATCATATGAATCAAGTTACCCCAAATGCTAAAATACGATCTAAGAAGCTCAGTAAATTACTTACTGGGCAAGATGTCTCTTTCTTCTCACATAGCAGCTCAGTGTCAGCTTTTGGCCAAAGAGCTCCCACATGGTGATCTAGGGACCCAGGCTCCCTTCATCTCATGGCTCTACTCTCTTTCTCTCTGGGAATCCTTGGTTAGTGCTTCTGCACCTGCTTGCAAATGGGGGAAGAGAGTGAGAAAGAAAAGTGGCCAAACTCAAATACCTGTGGCATGATGAACCGGGAAAATAAAGATGAAAGAAGAGCCCATACTGCTTCAGTGTTTTTTCATTATATTAAATATCCAGGTTTGTGTGAAGCAATTCCAAATGATATTGATATCACTATGCTACAAGCTATAAGAGAAATTTTTAAAATTTCCTATTTTAAGAAATAGTTTTTTTCTTAATCATGGCTTATAATTTGGGCTTGTTTGTAAAATTAGTTAATTATCTTGTTATCAAAGCAAGGGCTCTCTTCAGTGATTGCCAGGTGTATTCCATGTAACTTAGACGAGTTCACCTCTCTAAATAAATGGGTGCTACTGACAAGGACTACTCAACTTGTGAAAGTCCACCCTGCAAGCGTCCTTAATATCATTTCAGGAGAAAAGTCACCTAGCCAAATTTTTACAACTCAAATGTAACAATAATAACACTTACTGAAACTTCACTACATGACACACAATGTCATGAATGAAGTATATGGATTATTTTACTTAAGCCTTACAACTGCCATTAGAAATATTGTTTTAGTCCTTACTATGACACTTGGAAATGTCCTTTTATTCCAATGTTGAGAACAGACAGAACTTCAAATCTACATTGCACTTGAGCCTTTTTCCTTTCTCCACTTAACTCCGTGTTCCACTATAGTTTATAGAGACTTCTTTGGAGAGTGACCATTTGGAGGCTGTGGGAAAAGAGTGTCACTACTTTTCCTGCTGAGAACATGCTTTTGGTTTTTACAAGTAAAAATTCAAAGTTAATTTCCACAAATAAATAAAGACTAAAATAAAAGTTCCTCTGCTGTATTACTGTAATAAATCAATAATGGCTAGTTCCTATAAAACATCTACATAGTTTCCCTTTGAATTTTGAATTAAATATAACTCTTTAAAAGGAATTTTTCTGTTTAATATGGCTCTTGAGCCATATCTCCAAATTTATTTTGAGTTGTTCTCTCATTTGCTTATTTTGCTTCAGTTGTAGTGGTTATTTTGTTTCATTTTCCTGTGAATTCTAGAATTTCCCAGCTCTTTTTCATTTCAGGGACTTATCACGTAGCTGCTCCTTTTTCTTAGAAAGTTCACTCTTTCAATCTTCCCTTGCCTGTTCCTTCTCATCTTTCAAGCCTGACTTAAATTTCACATCTGAAGAGAAATCTTCCCTGAATACTAGATTCTTCTAGCATTTGTGTTTCATAACACTCTTTTGGGTTACTTTATAGCATTTATCAAAATTTATTATAATATATTTATTTGTGTATTTATTTATTTAATGTAAAAGCCTGTGCTATTAATTCAATCTTATATTCACTCATTCAACAAATCTAGAGAAGGAATGAAAAGGATAAGCTTATAATTGGATCCAAAAAGTCAAAAGTTTTGATATATGTAAAAAAAAATTTAAACACATTTGTTCTCATTTGTTCCAGCTTGTATTTTTACATAATAGATTATCTAATAAATTAGTGGCTTAAAACAACAACCACTTTATTATACCTCATGTTCTGTGGGTTGAGAATTTGGATGCAGCCTGGCTAAGTGAATCCGTTTTTCCATTGTTCCATGGATGGCTATTACTCGGTAACATTCAGCTGATGGATGGGCTGATCTAAAAGATCAAAAATGGCTTTACCTGCATTTTCAGCACCTAGATTGGGGATGGAATATGGAGGACAAGGCTTAGCTATGTTTGGTGGCAGAATCCTCTTTAACACAAAAGTCTCAGGTTGGTCAGACTTTTTATATGGCAGTGCAAGGGTCCAAGGACAAGTGTTCCAGCAAACAGGACAGAAGCATCACAGCCTTTTGTAAACTAGTTTTGGAAGTCCTAAGTGTCATTTTTCACATATTCAATTGTTCATAGTAGTTGAAAGCCCAGCCAGATTGAAAGGGAGGGGATATTGACCCTTCGTCTCCATTGAAAAGTGTCAAAGAATTTGCAACCATATCAAAACCTCAATAGGATTTATATTCTCAAATGCTATGATAATTGAGCTCTGGATGAAAGAGAATTGAAAATCATAGCCTTACTCCTAGGGGTATGTAAGAATAATGGAAAATTGTCCCATAACAGTTACAGTTCAAGAAATAAAAATATATTACACAGAGTATAAATACGTCTTTGCATGGATATCAGGAACATTCAAGAAAGAACATCTCTTTCTCATTTTTGTCAACTCATAAAATATTCTTCATTTTTAGATTCCAGGTTAAATGTCAATCTTATAATCTAAATTAATCATCAATCAAGATTAAATAGTAATGCTTTGAATTTGAAGTCTTTCCTAAATCTTCCAGTCAGAGCAAATCTATCGTTCTAATCTTCTTCTAGAATACTCTGAAAGTATATTCACTATACGATTGATTATCATATATTCAATGATTCCATATTTCTTTCTGCTAGGTTGTGTGTGCATAATAATCATAGGGCAAACTTTTGATGTGGCCGAGTACACACTCAATAAATGGATATTTGATAATGAATACCTCTTTAAAATAATTTTTTAAGAACCAAGAGATAAAAATGAAAATAATGAGTACTTCATAAAGCATAAAACACAGCAAATATGATCCATAAGTTTAGCACAGAAATCTGAACCATTAGTTGAACAGATATTTGTGAGCTACAGAATATATTTATAACGGCATTACCAGGAGTTTGAGACCAGCCTGTGCAACATAGTGAGATTGTCTCTAGAAAATAAAACAAATTAGCCAGATGTGGTGGCTCGCACCTGTAGTTTCAGCAACTCAGGAGGCTAAGGCAGGAGAATCACTTGAGCCCAGGCATTTGAGCTATGATCATGCTACTAGGAGATCTTGTCTACAAACAAACAAACAAACTCTTAGAGCAGTAACTGGTACACTGTAAGCATTTATCAAATATACTCCATGGTTCTTTGTATTTCAATCAGAACAACTGGCACACTTAGATATAAACATGCCTGACTTTTTCTGTATTTTGAGATCTCTGAAGTCAGCCATCTTGTCTCATGCATCTTGCTATCCCCTATATCGTTTTAATGATACTTTATAATTACAATTTACATTTGGTTTACAGAGTTTTTTCATGTTTATCATTTATATTCTCTTTAAAGATGCTTAAAGGAATGGTCAGATGCTTCCACGGTGTGATCTGAATACAGAATTGTCCATTCAAAAAGAATAACCTTTTAGGAAATCTTTATCAAATAATTTCCCAAGTAATTTCTGAAATTTTGGGATTCTGGGAATTCTACACAATTTTGAATGTGATATTCATTAAAATTATATATATATATATATATATACTGAAAAAGGCACAAATAATAAATGTCACCTTGACTAATTTTTATAATTCTAATGCAGTTGTGTAACCAGAACTATATCACATATTGATAAATTATAATTAAAACATTTATTTGTGTTACCCCATCTTTTCAAGTGTAAAATTACCTTTGTTTCGGCATTTACATTTTAAAGTCAAAGGCAAATGCTCTTCAAAGGCAAAAGAATTAAATTACTAAAATATAGTAAGTATACCTGCACTTTCATAGTCTTGCCTTATGCATAATTGGGAAAGGTGCTTTGTGTCAGAGTTAAGTATTTGCTTTTTTAGGTTTATCACTTGTTATCTCAGAAGAAAAATCTACCGTTTCTATAAGGCCTTATCAAATAAGCTGTAAGCTATATAACACACGTATTAACACATAGTAGTATAAATAATGATAAAAATATGTTTATATTCTACACTTGGATTTTCAGTAATTAAATCCACTCATTGTATTAATAGCGTTTTCCTAAGACTCTAATCACCATTCACAACACTGAAAAAGTTAATAATGGAATTTAAATGACACTTCGAAATTGTGGTTGAATCCCTCATGGACATTCAGTTTTATTTCCCATCAAGACATCTACCTAGAGAATCTTCGAGATTATAAAACACACATAACTTGATATTTAGTGGGGGGAAAAATTATGTTTTTTTTCTTTCTTTTTTCAATAGTTCCTCTTTCCAACCTGCATTTGGTCAAGTTTTTTTCTCTTCCTGTAGTGGACAGATTCTGAATGCTACCTCTTCAGACATGGATTTCCTTTTTCCACATAAGAGCAAGGAAAATAAAATGGTACTCAAAAAAGATATTCTGCCTAGAAATTTAAAGTTAAAGTCAGAGTAAATTGTGTTTGAGTTTGCATCTCACATGATGCACATGTTCTCTATACAGCCTAAGTCTTATAAAATAAGACTTTTCTTCAGACTTAATTAAACAGGATCAAGTTTCAGCCATAGCATTCAGCCTTGGATTTCAGAATGCTTCTTGTAGAAAGTACTAGGGAAAGAGAATGTACAGAAAAATAAGGAATTGTAGGTAGGTAGCCACTAATTAATGAAAAAAGAGCCCTAAATAACTCTAAATATTTAGGCTTGATAGTTTAAATGTGCTTACAGGGGTGGCTATTAGTCTGTTTGAGAGATGGTCAGTTCATTCAGGGGACAATGCATGTCCCTCAGAGCCACCGCTGTGAAGAGGAACAAAGAACCGGGGCAGCCTTACCCCAAACCCATTCTCTACTGCAACACCCCTTGTTCACAAAGCCCCTTTCAACAGTTCTTTATTCTAGATGTTTACTTTTTTTTGATTCAGATCTCTTTTTGCTATCTCATGCATTGCGTTTGTAACCCTCCAGCAGGCTGGACCCCAGACACAAGCTACCCGCAAAGCCTGCCATAGAAGAAAACAAATTTCAAGACACAGATTCAGTAATTTTGTATAAATGCTTTTTGAATTTTTCACTTTTTACAAAACAGTAACTAAAGGCACCCTTGTGCAAACTAAAATAGAGCACTTGGAGAGAAACATACTGTCATAACAAGGGAAAGTTATAGTATAAGCATTTAGAGGATTCTTTTATCTTAATATTTCAAATAATCACATATGGGCAAATGTTACCACCTGAGTAATGTAAGAATGGTAGAGCCAATATTGTTGTTATAAAATTGCTGTGTTTAGTTTTGAGTTTATTAGGTTTTTGTTTTTATAATTCCAAAATTCTTAAATCTTTGAATGTGAAATAAATGAAAGTGTATATTATATTACACTATGGAATTATTTGTACATATAATATTTTCCTAGAATATGTGGTATATATATATATATATAAAGTTATACCTGAAAAGGAGTGGGATGTGGCTTTTCAATTAAGGCTTCTTCTAAGTTATTATTTTAAAAAAGAACCAATAAAACAATGAATTTCCAATTTTTTGAAAAATATCATAATCTGGTCAAAAATATCTACCATGATATTGTCATTTACAGTTGGAAATATCAACACTTACAAAGATTTATTACACAATTATCTGGGACATTTACATAAAATAGAATAGATTCTATTCATTTTCAACTTTTGAGAAGGAACTATAGTATAATTTAAAAGACCTATTAAATAATAAGAAAACTAAGTAGTGGTAAAACCTATGAGAAAACTTTATTTTTAATTTGGATTAAATTACAGGTCATTGAATCTAATAAAAATTACTGACTTACTATTTCATATTTTTATTTTATAAAAAACTTGCTAGTTTAAATTTGTTTTAATAAAAGGCATATTTCTAGCCTTATAAGAATCCATATCATGGTAATCAAGATTTATAAGAGCATTATGCAACTTTAATGCTGTGGATTTTTTTTTCAGGCCCTTTGATGTAAAAAGCTAAAATAGTTTTCTCATATCAAGGGGAAATGTTACTATTTCCCAGACTACCACCTTTACTTTAGCAGCATGCTCATGTTCAATTTACTATTTACACTTTTGTTTTAAAATTGCAGAAGATTTTATCTCCCTAATCGGTAATAAAAAGAGTTACATAAACACATTTTTAAATTTCTTCATTTCCTTTAAACCTGTAGCTCATGTCTGTATTTTTAATTGGGACAATCCTGCTCTTCCAAAATCTCAAATACTTTCAATAAAGTGCATGTGCATGCAAGCGATGATGACCCTTAAAAGCAGTTATAAATTTAGTCGCTGGGAAATGAGAAGGCTTCACAGATGACTTAATTTGCTGTGGGAACCTGTGCTTCCTCCATGTGTAACCTCTGCATTTTGCTGTCTGTGACCTTCAGCAACATCCACCTGCTGGAAGCCATCTTTGATTCTCTGACCAGGGAAACGCCTGCTTGACAGCAGAATGGTATCATAGGACAGTGTGATGGAATTTTTCTTTCTCTGTCATCATTAAGGGGGTTCCCCCTATGGTGAGGGGAATGAAAAGTACGATTTAATGTTCTCTGGAGAGTGGCGGGGGGAAGAAAGGCTCAAAGCTTCACATGCTGCTTTCGGAGTGGGTCATTTCAGTCCTTGTGGCGAATGGGATGTCCCAGTGGAATTTGCCATACACTGGTCTGAAAAGAAAGGGATTAAGACCCTTTTAAGGATGGAAATGTAACAAAAGGACCACTTTTATGATGTAGCAGCATAAAATAAGGGCTCTATTGTACAACTGATTGCTAAAGATCTTTGAATTGGGTAGCCTAGCCTGGTAGGCCCTGTGTCCTGAGGGTTTAGAGGCTTGTACAAATGATATGTCTATACTAGAATCAGAGTTCTGCTCTCATTTAGGGGCAAGTAAGAGATTATCAGTTTGTTCCTACATGATTTTTTTCCACACCTACCGAAAAGTGGCCTGTAGGGAGATTATACTCTAGTGAAAGTTGCTGCTAATTAAAACAAGTAATTAGTGTTCCTCCAGGCTTTGCGGTTTCACTCACTTTTGCCCGCCAGACAGCATTAGTTTAAAAGCAATCCAATTTCTAGCAATAACAGACTGTAAAAAAAGTCATTTAACAAGTATATAAGTGTAAGGTTACAGTTCAGGCATTGATTTATGTTTTCTGGGCTATTTAGAAATACTGTAGCAAAGTTGAAGAGTAAGAAAGTTAAATAGTTTTTAAAAAATTAATGTTAAGGAAAGAAAAAAGACCACATCTCAGTCCATTCACAAAAAAAAAAAAAAAAAAAAAAATACAAGCAAAAACTGGGAGCATATAAGACTTCCTAAATTGCATTAGGAAACCAAAATTGGATTTAATGCTGTTTTCTCATAGAACCCACACTTAGCATTTTGTAAACAGATCATTTCATTAAGTCCTTTTGTTTCTTCTCCCGCCTTTGCTGAAACAGGGACTTTTTATTGACTGATTCTCATTGAAATGAATTGGAGCAGTAGAGTTGAACACAACACGCTATTACCTCCTTTTTTTCACAATTCCAAAATGACTAGCATGGTTTTATTTTGCATATCTGGTGGGAGGATTTAGTTAAACTAGAGAGAGATCTTGAGAGAGATTAAAATATTTAATTATAAAAATATATAACAGAAATTAATATTTAAAAAAACCCATACCTACATTGAATCATGTCCTGATAAATTCTTGTCTAATTGCTCAGTTTTTGTAACCTGACTTCCTTCTATAATTGCTGCCTTTGCTGCTTAAAATGATCTATTTCTGAGGTTGGTATCATCAAAGACATGTGTGCTATTGTGCAAGCAATTCAATATAGCTCATCATTAAAATCAGCTGTAACTCTACTTTCCTTTTAACAAATGAATTCATAATACTTTAATTAATGCAAAATTTTCAGATTTGTGGGTTCTCCAATGCTTATTTTTTTAAATGCTGACTATTCTCTATAAGACAAAACTTTGCTACGCATTTCAAAGAGTACTATTCATATAAATAATATTGTATGTGTGAAAAGTCACTTATTATAAACTGTTAATGCCACAAAAATATTGCTATTATCCCCTTTTCAACTAGTGGATTCCAAATTTAGTCATCTTTATAAATGATTACAATTAATTATTAAGTAGCCTGAATTTTATCATTACAGGTTAAAATAAGACTGTACACTTATTACATTTTAAATATCAACTTTTAGAATATAAAGATTTTTTTATAAAATCTGGCAGTTTTTTTAAATTAATGAAATAAATTTTCATCATATGACTTATAAACTCTTAATTGTATTTTAGTTTCAATATATGCTTTTCCTTTCCTCAAATTTATTTTCCATATTATTTATAGAAGACTTTGGGACACCAACCTTAAAAAAAGAAATTTTGCATGTAAGGGTCAGTAAGCAGACTTTATCTGAGTCTCTGCTTAACTTTTAAACATATATGAGAAAGGAAAAAATACTTGCTGATAACTTATTTTCCTAGGAAGGAATACGTGAAATAATGAAGAGGACTTTCATAAATAAGTGCATTCCCTGTATAGATCATTTTCCCAATAGAAACTTACAGCTTCAGAAATTCTAAAATCAATTTATAATCCTTGCAGAATGTCAACCATAGTATACTGAAAATGTTTTCTTTATATCGTACCTTTTTCCTGACAATTAGAGCTATGCTCAACTGGCATTTTAGGAGAGTTTTGTTTTTGTATTTTGTTTAATGGTAGAAAACCTTTCAAAATTAGTCTTTGACGTATTTGATTTCTGAAACTGAATTCAGACTACATCTATCAAGTCTACTTTTGAGCTAAGAACTTGTTTTTTATTTCAGAGTTGATGAGCTGGAGAATGCGACTGGTAGCACAGGCCTAGGGCACCAGAGGGCAGACTGTACAGAGACCTGTAAGAATGGTCAGAACTCTTCATGGATCGTGATGGAGCCATCAGGGACACTATAATAGCGTTCATTTTATGTATTAAGCCAGATTTGCACAACAATTCCATTATAATACAAATACAATCTTTAGAAGTAATTTTAAAGCAGCAAATGTATAAATGCCAAGTCTTGAGTAACAGAAAACAATTTTCCTAAGCCAAATGTCTTTTGTAAGAGATTTCAATGGTCATTTGATTTTGGTTTAAAGATAATTTGACCTTATGATTCACCCGATTCTTAAATGCACATCTAAAATATAATTGTCTTCATTTAGAGTTGAAGTTTAAAAAATAACAACAGTGAAATAACCCTTTGTGATTTGTTCTACTGCTGTGCAGTGCTTCTGTCTAACTACAAAAAACTCTAAGTACACAATTGTTACTATTAAAACTGATGTCTCCAAGAGCTCAATGTTAATTTTACTTAAAAAATTACATACTGAAAAAATGGCTTCTCCATATTCCTTGTAATATGGCCATTTAATCTAAGTTCACCCAGCTCAGCCATGGCGTTTTGAAAACAGAGATGATATGATCTTTATATAATGTAATAAAGATCAATAGTGTTTATGAAATTTGATAAGATTAAATTTCTTTGAATTTCATCAATATTTTACTAGATATAAGGGTAAGTATAAACTTTTGTTGTAACAATAATTTGGGAGTTTCTATAAGTGATAAAATATGTAAAAGATTGGACAATCTATTGAAGCATGCTATCTAAAAATTAGTCTTGTGTCATTCCATACCAGAAAACACCTCTGCCAACTGTAGAATTTACCCTCTACATAGAAGAACTGAGCAGAAAGAGTAGAATTAGCATTTATGAAAAGCTGCAAAATGCCAGACATCAGGCCAACCACTTTAAATATATTTTCTCATTACTTTTTATAACAATTTTGGAGATAAACACTCAGCAGCTAAGACAGATTAAGTAACACGCCCCACAGAAGTTAAGTATAGGAAATTTATTTTAAAAATCAACATATTTGTTGAAAACTATTTACGAAGTACCTGCAGTGTACCAGCATTGTGAGAAGCACGTTGTGGGCAGCTGTGGACAAGACGCATGAGCACCCTGCTGTCTGGAAACGTACATCCTAGTGAGGGAAGAGATGCCATGTACATGTAGGCAAATAGGTAAATAAATATGCAATATAATGATACTTATTAAGATATTTAATAATCGTTAAATAAATTTGTTAACAAAGTAATGCTAAATTTCTCCAGATTATTTTGATTTTTCGAGCCTAAATTTGGATTTTTACATTTGGTTCTATTGAATTCTGTACATTTTAGTCACTTTTTCTCATACTTTAGCCTCTTTTTGATTCCTGATATTTTCATTCTCTGAAAAGGTATGGTCATGCAGACCATACCATTTATGTCATGCAGACCCATGCCAGATTGTACTCACCTTTTCCAGGTAAACTTTATTCTTAAGAGATTTTGAAAGCTACTTCAACCCTCACCTTAGAGAAAGTTTTTGGTGCCAATTTGTTCCACTGGCCTTTGTCCCATGCTGTCTTGACTTGCCCCTTTTTCTCCTATATTACTCATCTGATTCTGTTTTGTGATTAACCCTTTGGTTTCTTGCATTTCTTCGTCTTCAGTATTACAACTACCATTCACTAATGCATTTCTTTACAATTGCATCTCATGTAATCCTTCAATTGACATACAAGGAAAAGTACTGCTGTTATCACCATTTTACAAATTAGGAAAATGAGGTGCAGAGAGGTCATGTTTCCACGATCATTCATCCAGTAAGTGATAAAGCCAGGATATTTAGAAGAAGCGAGCTCAGTGATGTTACTCTTAATTTCATATTTCAGAGTCTTTATAGCATTGAATCCGTCTTCCATTTTAAAATGAATGGCCATGGAACCAAAACTCTTTTTCTCTCAACATTTTTTAAATGTTACCCTAAAGTTTAGGGTATGGGTTAAATTATGTTCAATGCTTGTTTCCATAGTTGTTATAAATTCTGTGTTAATAATATAATAACCTCTTGCATTTCCAAACACAACCTTTCCAAATCATTCTTCAATAAATAGAAGGAAGAATGACAGAGTGGAAAGGGCATGGGCTATGCAGTCAGCTAGGGTTGCATTCAAATCTAGCTCTTTCGTTTTAGCTATGGCACTTTGGGCAATTTATTTAATTTCCCTTAGGCTCAGTCACTTTTTCTTCTCATTAAGGATAATATCTGCTTGGGGGCATTGCTATGGGAATCAACTTAACCCAATTAAAATGGTTTGGCACATGGTTTGCACTCAATAATTTTGACTTTATGTTTACTTAAAATTAAGATTGAACTTGTGATTCTTTTTATTATTCTGTAGAAGTTTGAGAGAGATTTTTTCCCAAAAGTTGAGTCATTTTATCAGATGCTCTGTTTTTAGCTCCATGACTTACCATAGTCTGCATAAAGTCTGCCATATATTCATTCATCATTCATTCACTCATTTATTTAGCAAGCAAGGCAGCAATCAAGCATATATAATAGAATGATTATGCCAGGCTCTGTGCTAAACAGTGACTCAGAGGTATGTGAGAGTAATCTAGAAGTTCACATTCATATAGTGATAGAGGTACGGGAGAAGTACACAAGGGAGCTAAGTTTATATTAAAATCTGAATGGAGACAGCATTATCCAGACCTTCTCTCTGCTAAGGTGATCAGTACTCAACAGTTCCTTACATTTGGTTTGATCTGCAAAGTTACCTAAATGTCCTTATAAGATCCATTTCTTCTCTGAAATGCTATACCACTATAATCGTGTTACGGTTGGTTCTCTTTTTTAATTCTTACTTAAATGACATTGACCACATTTCCTCTGTAAGGTTTATAGAATTTATTGGAAATAGAACGCCTAATTTGCAACCAGTATCACTTTGCATCCTTTATAATAGGTCAGGTTTGTACATAATATAATGTTTTCAGTGCTGGCCAATTTACCTGATATCTAGCTGGAAATGTAAATTTTGTAACAGATTATTTGCCTTATTTTTTTCTAATGATTTTCAGGGACCTCCTCTAACCCCTTTTCTTTTTTCTTCATTATTCCCTTTGTTACTCAAAATATCTAATAGTATATCTGGGCATTCCCCAACAAAAATTTTGTATTAAAGTAATGTTTTTAATACATATCATGTTGACCTGAATATGCTTGGATATATATAGCAGAATACTCAAGCGGCTGCAATGTGAGACACATTAACACACACCTGAAGACACAGTAGAACTTCAACCATGATATTCTTGGGTTAGAACAATTTGGCATACTGTTGCCTGCTGGGAATAACATTGCATAAGCACAGACAGAGCTTTGGTGGCAAACTACCACAGTCAAACTTACAGATGACAAAAGAAGGCTTAAAGTGTTGAACTTTTCTAGCATTTTCTACTTCCAATGTCTGTTATTCTTTTCTTTCAGTGCATTTTTTTTATTATCACCTGCCTCTATCCTAGTTTGTAAGTCTCATGAAAAGAAGAAAGTTCAGTAACTATTGTGTTATCAGGATGTTCCTCAAATACTGAATGAATGACATGAACTGGTAATACAGCACTGAAAATATAATAAGATTTAAATGCTTTACTTAGTATCGTATAGTATTTGGAGAGGCAATTTCTAAAAGAGATATGAGACTGGCATTCTAGAGCAAAAGGGTTTTACAATTGCATGACTTTAAGTTGGAGGCAAGAGTCCTAATTCCCATATGTGGCTCTAATTTAGAATACATCTTTTTGCCTTGAAAAAATGTTTACTATCATGGAAAATTTATTGCTGTAGCTGTAAAATGTGATCAAGCTGTAGAATGAAGACTAGGAAGCTCAAATTTTCTTTCATTCCAATCTTTACAACAATGATTTTATTTATTTATGAGTGGAAGGCTATAGCACTGAGAATAGAGATATAGATGCAGAAAAGAAAAAGGTATAATCATTGCTCTTGAGCATGCTCTGGTAAAATAGGATAAGAACACCTACAATTGAAGCAGAATGTGTGAAGGACTAGTATCTAACTATATGTAGCACAGAATTATGCTCCTAACAGAGATTGGAGCAAGGGAGGAAAAAAGAATCAAAGTAAGTCTCCACATGGAGACAATTAATAATTTGAGTTTTTAAAAAGTAAAGAGGAGTACTGCAGGATGATCAAAATGATGAAATTCCAACATGCTCACAATAATCCTTTTATCATATGGACTAGAACTTTCCATGAATTAATGTTGATTCAAGCAATTTAATTCATGATTAATTTATGTGCTCTTTCTCCTATGCTAAAGAACAACCTGCAACTTATAATACTCTTGTTTCTTATTTAGTTCATGTAAATATTTCAGCAGCACAATGAGAGCAATGAACCATATTTTGAAGCCTCTGCTCCCTACAGGTAAAGGTTTTTCTCTTTATTTCCTTAATGATTTCAAACCTGCAAAAGTGTCATCTGTGTTCCTGATGACCAGCTTCTTTTGGCTAAATTCAAACTCTTTCCTATGTAAACTATTATTAGCATAGCCAACAAAATTGTACTCAAAAGAGATTCAGTATTCCTCCACATTTTCCTATTTTTAGGACTTTGCTTGCTGCCACACACAATTGACCACAGTCTCCTCATGGACAATTTTTATAGCCTTATCTTTAAAAAATTCCTTGTTTTCCTAATGCTTTCTAATTGATTCTCACTAGAATTTAAGCTCTAAGAAAGCAGTATTCTCACTTTTTTTGTTCACTGACATATCCCAAACTCTGAAACAGTGCCAGATGCATATAGGCACTCAATAGATAATTTAAAAAAACACACGTTCATTTCCCACTTTGTGGGAAAACAAGTAGAGACTACCAAAAAATGAAAATGTATTTTTTATTTTTTCTGTCCTTTTCACTAGATGTCAATTTTTTTTCAATGACATTATATAAGAAAGATTGTTTAACATTAGGATAGAGATACATGTTCATTGCAAAAAAAAATTATAAATAAAACATGTATAATTTCACTCTACCAAGATAATACTGTTGATATGTGAATATATATACTTTTAAGGTTTTTTTCTATGTACATAGATTGGATTAATATTTAATTAGATAACAAGTATACAGTTGGCAACATGATAGAATAAACAGTGAACACAGAAAAGTTTAACTGAGATCAAAGAAAGAGACATACTTTTTCACATGCTAAGTGAGATTTTTAAAAGATCAATTTTAACCTTGTTAATTCAGATTGTAAAGATATTAAAATCTGGTTACTTTACCTAACTTTCCTGGTAGGATGTATGACCTCATTAATCACTTCAGGAATCTGAAAATTGATTTGAGAGGCTGTCTTAGAAAGGCTGTCTTAGTTTAGGTTACTTTAACAAATTACCCTAGGCTGAGTAGTTTAGACAACAAACATTTATTTCTCACAGTTCTGGAAGCTGGAAATCTGAGATCAGGGTGCCAGCATCATCTGGCCTTGAGGGCCATCTTCTAGGCTGCAGAAAGCCAACTTCACCTTGAATCCTTCCACTAGTTCTCTGGCCTTTTGCTCTAAGGGCACTAATCCCATTCATGAGGGCTCCACCCTCGTGACCTAATCACCACCCATAGGCCCTACCTCCAAAAAACATCACTTTGGGGATTATATTTCAACATATGAAATTTGGGTGGGGGGGTAAACATTTAGTCCATAAAAAGACGAAACAACACCTTAATTTATCCTTCCCACTTAGGATGGTAGGGTTAACAAAGAAAATAGTGCACCTGATTTTCGAATAAAAATTTTTAATTTGCTGTTATAGTTTAAAAGCCATTAACCACTTATTCTTGTCTCATAATCATTAGAATTGTTGTTGATTAACCAATGAATGTATATTGTTTTGAAAAATAAATAAGCCCACTTGATCACTTTTCAACATAAGTTATAAAAATTGTATTTATGAACTTTCTGGCCCTATAACTATAGAGACTTACCTACCAATTTAGTGAGTTGATAAAGACCTTGATATTTTTCCCCAATATAACTGTTAATAAAAATACATGGTTTTTAATCATCATTTTGTTCTTAATTCTCAGTCTCAATAGTAATCTATATCTTAATAGTGGTTATTTCAGTAAAAGTAAAATCTCAGAACATGAGTTTTAAGTGTACAACAAGTCCACTTTCTTCCTCACATCAAACATTTAACTTTCCTCCCATCTAAATATCTACTATCTTCTAAAATAACTCACATCTTTTTCAAACTTCCCAAAAATGTATTTTTCTTCTTATTTCTATGAAAGCATCAATAGTTACCTTGAAAGCATGACTGAAGCTCCCTTCGCATCAAGAGCACTGAAATTGAAACCCACAGGCCAAGATCTGATGCCTTGTTCTCTATTTTTTCACCATATGACATTAAACAAACAACTCATTTTTCCAAGTTTCCCTGGGCCTGGGACTTGACCAATGAGAAAAGTAGATGAGATCAACTCTAAAGGCCCTATCATTCTTATAGTTTATGATCCTATTATAAATCACTTTACATTACAAAAATCTTTAGGGTTCCGTGTAAAGTGTATTTTGTGCTTTAAATTTGTGTTGTCATTGTTTTTTTTCTGCGTGTTTTTCTAACCACTTTGATTGACAAAGCCTCTTTACCTGTCCTTTGCAATGTGCATAATCTTTAGCAATTAAGTTAGTCAAACATATAAAACATGACTTCCTTCTTACTAGAAATTTTGATGTGAAATTTGTACAAATAGAAATCTGGCTATGAAAGTTTCATAAAATTCAATTTTTCCATTATAATTGGCAATCTATTTACTTTAGAATTTTTCTAGTGGTTTAGATTTTGCCTGAACCAACAATTTAGAGCAGCCTCTAAAAAATAAAAAAGGTGGCATTTATATTTGTGCTGGACTCCAATTCACACTGTGTGCCTCACAGTGAGTCTTAGCATGAGACATGTGATTGAAGGATACTCCTGTGAAACAACTGCTTAGAGGGAAGTATGTATGATCTGAGTCCTGTTCAGAAAAGACAGCTGTCCACCTGGAAAAACCCTCAGCCTAGTAGAAATGGTCATCCTGTGTGTTGCTGTGTCATCCAAGAAGCTCAAAACTGAATGTACATACAGACAATATTAATCCTTTGAAGCTTCAAAGGGGCCACTGCTGATTAAAGATATACCCTAGTCACCTGGTCCCATTAGTTCGTGAATGATGACCTTTTTAACAAGACCCTGAAGTCAGCTTTAAAATAGAGCGCTAAAATAGAATTTAATAAAACACAGAACCTAGAAAATTAAAAACAGGAAAAAGCTAAGGTACTCGAACATTACAGGACTTGAAAGCATTATTCTTCTTCTGCCATATTGAGCAATCTGGTTCTAAATGACCCAGAAAAGAGAAAAATATCAATTATAAGGTAATGAATATTTTTGTGGAATGGGTTACTGTACTTTAGAAAATGTTTTGAGGTCTTTAAAAGATCAAAACAAAATAATTCAGTTTTAATGTCGTAACAAACATTACATTAAAAAATGTAAGTTAAGTTATGACAGGGTGTAGCTTTGTGTAATTTGTAGATGCTTAATACATGCTTAGTGAGAATGATGAGAATAGTGATCATTTTGATTACAATAGTATATAAAAATAGAACATGTCCCTTCTGTTTATGTGATATTTATTTACCACATTTTTAAAATCTCAGTATTTTAATTAAGAAATACATGTTAACTTAGATCACCAGAATAAAACTATAAATCTAACCTAATTTTCAGGATTACCAATATGAAGAAAAACTTGGTTGAGGGCTAATTTTATTCCCTAAAATTTAGAAGATTAAAACCAATTGTAATTTAATGTGGTCATATTATTTCCAACCTGAATTTCAAATAAATTATATGACCTATTTCAAGACACACAAAATTGTTTGAAACACACTTTGAAACAATTAAATAGAAAGTTTATCTGTGTATTCTTTGAGTAATCTGGTGTATGTTTCCTTTTCGTTAGTTTAAATTGTGCCCATGATTCAAAATAAACAAATAAAACTTCTAGATTTTAGTTTAGTAAACAACTGTGAAGATTAACCTCTCAGAATTCTTTTAGATTTTTCCTTGTTTTATTTCTTTCCTTCTGTTGCTCTTTCCTTTTTTCTTTCTCTTGCTTTCAATTGCATGATAAATTCTGGATTATGTCACACTAAGGCTTCAACACCACATTTAATGAAGTTCTTGAACTTTTAACCTTTGAGTTCAACAGACTTGAAAACTACCACCAATATCTATTGCACTTTTTTTTCTGAAGTTCTGTGTCAAATTGAGTGAGGGTCTTTAAGTGTAGGGGACTATTTACCCAGGCTCTTTGCAAAAACAAATGGAAGGCATTTCATTTTT
Organism: Cacajao melanocephalus; assembly: GCA_963573385.1. Taxonomy (NCBI): domain Eukaryota; kingdom Metazoa; phylum Chordata; class Mammalia; order Primates; family Pitheciidae; genus Cacajao; species Cacajao melanocephalus. Next base: position 74,405 of record CAUYLG010054346.1, read on the forward strand.
TACTGGTCTTTTTTAAAATCCTGGAAGAAAAACATGCTGGTGTTCCCTAGAACAACCCAATCCCCTGTCCTGCTCCTCTATTGGTAATTGGTCTACAAATAAAGAGCTCCTGAGTGTCAGCTTCCAATGAAAAGTCATTTATTCATGACCAGGTATGCAGCTTCCCAACAGAAAGGATTGTTTTTTCCCAGATCATCTTATATCTTTCAAACTCATCCTGTCTATTCAGCCATGCATTCTGCCTGCAAGGCAGCACAAGCAGCATTTCTTAGTTTCATAACCAAACAGTAGCAATGCTTTCAAAAGAATCAAAAGGAAGGAACTTTTTTTTAAAATGCAGGATTTATACTTACTTTTCCTCTTTGTGTCATTAAACAGTTATAAATGTTGGCTCAATCTCCGTCCTTCGATAGGGAACCAAAAAACATGCAGTTCTCTGTCTTATTTGTTGGAGGAATAATTTGATGAGCAGTGAACACTAGAGGGGGAGCTTACCCGTTCAGGAGCCTGAAAGCTTCAGACCCTCTGGGAGAGGATCAGAGAGATACTAGAGCTACTGACTTAAACAAGGCAAGCTAAGATTTGGTCAGCAGTGGTTCAGAAGTCAAAAGGTCAAGAATGGTAGGTAGCCAATTTATTGTCAGTTTCCCAAAAGGCAAGAAATCACAGTGAAATTGAGAAGTTTAGCTGCTGCTTATACGATGATATAGAATATTTTAAAAATCTCTCTAGAGGCAGCTGTACCATGGGGAGTAGGATTACAGAAGCTTCCCCCCACCCCCCTGACTAGGACTCTCTGTCATTTAAATGTCTAAGGAATGATAAAATGAATTATCGTAAAATTTTTGACAAATTTGATGGCTCAAGCAACAGAGGGAAATAGGCATTCCGATTATTAGGTTGTAATAAGACATGACATTTAAAATGAGTTTACATGGCAGTTAGACCTTTGCTTTTTACCCCTTGATTTAAAAACACTGGGATCCTTTTCTTTGGAAAGGAATTAACTTATTTCAGTTTCTCTTCTCTCTAGCTTAATGATTATGAATCCTATTACATCAATTATACATTTCCATCCCTTGTAACTATAGTCTAATTGCTTTTCACAATTTGCCTAAATTTGAAAAAAAAAAGTAATTTGAAAGCTGGTAGAATATTTAAGTAGAGATATTTAGTATAATTTTGGTAGAAACAATACAAGTTGCTCCTTCATTTTTTATCAGGCTATTTTTTTTTCTGTATCATCATACAATACAGTAATAAGACATATTGATTTAGAAGAATGAACTGTACTTTTCAAAAAGAAATAAAGCAATAAGAAGTGATTAGCCAAAAAACTGAAAAACAACATTGATTTTCTCTGATGCCACACACCCCTACTTCTTTACCAGATACAAACGTCTCTTTCAAGTAATCTATCTGTTTAGCCACATGAGCAATCCAAATTATTATGTTTATATTATTTACTAAAAATGTTTGACTTTACAAAGATAATTCAATCACAATTAGCTCTTTGGAAGCATCCTGAACTTCTAGTTAAAAATTAACAGAGTCTGTGGCATTTTAAAACTATGTTATTATTCATATTATTAGGAAACAGATATTTCTGTTAAAAAAAAAAAGAGAAAATAAAGAGGTCTTTAAGAAATATGCCTAGCATGATTTTAACTTTGTCAGATTCCAACTACTAACTGGAAAGAAGTCACCTGACTTTAGAAAGAGCTCTGTATAGATGGCCTCATAACTGATCACTTGACTTCACCTAAAATTACTTGAATTATACAAACAGAATAATGTATTTTAACAAATTTTTTCCCCAGCAATACATAAAAATGTGGATGTTTCTTTGCTTTCCAAGGGATTTCCTAGAACCGTGATGACTAGATGACTAGATCTTTAGAATTTTCTTCTGATTCTAGTAGTGCGATCCCCAGAGGTTAGTCAAAAGCTGTTAGTCATCTCCCACAGACCTGAATAGCAACAATTACTTAGACAGTTAGAGCAGAGGGAGTGTGAATTAAATGAAGTTATTCTAGGGTTTATATCTGTAAGTTTCTAGATTTTATATCATGGAAGCCAACTGTTGAATTACTAATGAAAATCTAGTTTGAGGCTGTTAGCCCTCTAATGAATTCTTTATGCTCTGCCCACAGGTAACTGCAAATTATGTGGGTGACCAAGCAATGGAGACATACCTTGAGCTTGGAGTATGCAGTTATGGGGTTAAGCAATTTGGAGGGAGCAGAAACTGGCCAAATAAATGTAACGTTTCCTTTGTATCATTGGAACTAGAGCCATTTTGATCACCCAATAGAAATGTCTAGCTACCTGTAAAAAAAAAATTTCTAAATTGTCTGTGAATGTTAATTAAACTGTACTGGAACATGTCAATTCCTAAGTCAGATCCAAAAATAGACTGCAAAGAGAAAGGGGACAGGGCCTATGAGTAAACATAATATGCTTAGAAATCATATCCAACATTAATCAGATTTTTCTGAGTCCCTTGACCTGTGCAGTGCTTGAAATCTTTCTGACAAATTATTTCCTTTAATACCGGAAACATTTTTTTCTTTTAATTTTTAAAATTAAATGTACCTAAATTTAGAATTTTTCTCTTATTCTAACTTTATTCTTACTCAATTTCAGTTTCTCCATTTTCATTTTATTTTAGGAAGTTGAAAATAATTAAAATAGAAAACAGGATATTTCCAGGGCATGATAGCTGATGCCTGTAATAGCATTTTGGGAGATCGAGGCTGTTGGATCACCTGAGGTCAGGAGTTAAAGACCAACCTTGCCAACATTGTGATACCCAGTCTCCATTAAAAATACAAAACTTAGTTGGGCATGGTGGTAGGTGCCTGTTATCCCAGTTACTTGGGAGGATGAGGCAAGAAAATCTGTTAAAACCTGGGAGGTGGAGATCGCAGTGAGCCGAGATAGCGCCACTGCACTCCAGCCTGGGTGACAGAGTGAGACTTCGTCTCAAAAGAATAAAAAAGAAAACAAGATATTTGGTATATTTATTTTATGCATTTTATTTATTATATTAAATATGTTTCTCCTATATACTTTATTGTGCCACAATTGCAGAGATGAAAATATTACAACCAAATCATTAGTTAAGTGTCTAAACATCATTTTAGACACATAAATAAATTTGAGACCCAGAAGTATAATTGGAGAAAACACAAAATGATTGCCGTTCTCATAAATTGCCTAATAGAAAATTAGTTAAGTATTATGTTTACTTAACAAAGAAAAAGTAATAAATTTTCCTACATATGTTATTTAGAAGAATATATCAGTGTAAATGTCTCTGATAATGGCTAGCAGTCCAGAATGAGAATTCATGTCAACATTCTTTCTTCAAGGTTTTTGAAATATCATTATCAACATTTCATAAAAACAGCCTTCTTTTTTTTTCTATGTATTACTAATGACATATTTTACTTGGAAACACAAAATGAAAGAGAGAGAGAGAGGAAGGGATGTATTTATAAAGGAGAAAAGTAATAAAAATATTCAGAATCTACAAAGAACTTACATTTACAAGATAAAAACAACCCCATCAAAAAGTGGGCAAAGGATATGAACAGACACTTCTCAAAAAAAAGACATTTATGTGGCCAAGAAACATATGAAAAAGAGCTCATCATCACTGGTCATTAGAGAAATGCAAATCAAAACCACAGTGAAATACCATCTTATGCCAGTTAGAATGGCAGTCATTAAAAAGTCAGGAAACAACAGATGCTGGAGAAGATGTAGACAAATAGCAATGCTTATGCACTGTTGGTAGAAGTGTAAATTAGTTCAACCATTGTGGAAGACAGTGTGGTGATTCCTCAAGGACCAAGAACAAGAAATACCGTTTGACCTAGCAATCCCATTACTGGGTATATACCCAAAGGATTATAAATCATTCTACTATAAAGACACTGTACACATATGTTTATTGCAGCACTGTTCACAATAGCAAAGACTAGAAACTGACCCAATTGCCCATCAATGATAGACTGGATAAAAAAAATTCAGCACATATACACCATGGAATACTATGCAGCCACAAAAAAGGATGATTCATGTCCTTTGCAGGGCCATCAATGAAGCTGGGAACCATCATTCTTAGCAAATTAATACAGAAACAGAAAACTAAACACCGCATGTCCTCACTCATAAGTGGGAATTGAACAATGAGAACACATGGACACAAGGAGGAGAACATCACACACCTGGGCCTGCCCAGGGATGGTGGGCTAGGGGAGGGATAGCATTAAGATAAATACCTAATGTAGATGATGGGCTGATGAGTACAGCAAACCACCATGGCACATGTATACCTATGTAACAAACCTGCACATTCTGCACATGTATCCTAGAACTTAAAGTATTTTTTTAAAAAAGAAATATATATATATATATGTATATATACAAATTTACTAAAGATTTGAAATCAAACGATGAGTTTGTTTCTTTATGTAGAATTGTGTTAGGAAATGTGGTTCACAAAGTGGAAATGCATATGTCTTTAATAGCAAATTCTTCTCACAAAGGTCAATACATATTTCATTGATTGATTCAGTAAATAAATATTGAACACCTACTACATGGGAAGTGCTATATTCTAGTCTGGCTTATTTTTCTGAACATGGCAAGAAAAGTGAGCAATTTTACGAAGCTTAAAACATAGTAGAGTTTCAGGTAAACAAATGCACAAGTATGACAAAGCAAGAGAAGGTTACTACTGGATATAGAAGGGACCCCTTCACCCAGATTTCATTAATCTTGGAAGACAGTCAAGATAAGTGGTAAAACTAGCCTGGATAAGTGGTAAAACTAGCCTGAATGAGTGAAAAAAAAAAACGCAGAAGGAAAGAGGAGAGGATATGGGAAAAAAAAGACTACAATTAAAGGCAAAATGAATAAGAATGCAATAGAGGAAAGAAAAAGGAATGGGGTGAAAGTAAGAGATCCCCAAAGGCCATAATATAAAAGGAAGTTGTTAACCATGTTCTGAGTGTGACTTTATCCAGAAGTAAAGGAGAGCTATTGAATGGTTTTAAACAGCAGAATGATCAAACCAGATTTGCATTTCAGAAAGTTTACTCTCACGACCATGTGGGGAACAAAGAGGGACAAAATTTAATGCAAGGAGTTCATACAGGAGAGATGACTGTAGTCTAAACTAACACAGTGACTATCATTATACATAGAAACAGCCCTGTCTGATAGCTATTTAGAAGGCAGAAGCAGAGGCTAGTCGTGGCTTGGATGTAAGAGAAAAGGGAAAAGTGGCAGTCAAAGATAAGCAGTACATAAATAATACCAAATTATTTCAATACTACACTTAATTTACTTATATGTGCTAGTCCACTACATACCCAAATATAAGATAGCATAAAGAGGAACATGGCAAAAGCAGAAGTTTGCTTATCTAAATATTCTCCATAATATCAAACACCATGATGTTACTTTGACATGCAATCAGTTTTTTTCATTTTTCTGGGAGTGCAATTTTTTTAACCATTTTTTTTTACAGACACTTATCAAATTTAAAGAAAATTGCTATGCTTTATATAAAATTTCATAGAATAAAAATGTCCAAAAATATGAAAAATTATGGCCTATGTAGTATCATCAATGCTTGCCAAATGATGAATTACATTAAAAATACCCAATAACTTACAAATAAACTTTTTTCTCCAATCTTAATAATGACAGGGGTAAACCAAAAACAGCATTTTATGAAGAAATATTACAATATTTATAAATTTTTGTTTGTATAATTATTTATGTAAGTATATGTTGAGAAAAACAACAAAGGAGAAAGGACTTACAGAGTGCCTACATAAATTTGTTATGAGTAACATATAAACAAGGAACAACAAACTGTGGAAGGCCACAGGAGGCCTCTGAGGAGGAAGGCCTCTCCATGCCTCATGCAGGGTGACCTAGGCTCTGTTACCATAAACATTGTGCTCAAGGACGTAAAACCCCTTCATAGCACTATGACGTGGCCGGACTTGTAGTCTCCTTGTAAGGCCTGCATTCCATCAGCTGCACATAGATAATAGTTTAAAGATAACCAAATGTTCTTGTTTTGTGAAACTCCCAAACCACCACTGTTATCAATCTTTAGGATGACATACCAGTTCCAGCCCACTGATTCACTTCTGACTCACTGATTCACTCCACCATCACTCCACCATCTCTCCACCCTACCCTATAGATCAAAGTGATTGTAATGAATAAATAGTGTGGATGATCAGAGCTTGGGGGCTTCATGTTTCCTCCAGAGTAATAAAGTGATGGCCCCCTGGTCCCACTGTCTTTCTTAATCTTTTTCTCATTCCTTTGTCACCACCCAACTTGGGGTACTCATGGGTGATGTAGGGCTGGCTCCCTACAAGTATACATTAAAATGTGTGCATTGATCTTTTAATTTGGTTCTATTTATCTATTGACTCAATCATTTTATGAAATATAACATTTATGCAAATTTTTTATGAAATTATAAAAATCAAGAGAAGTACAGGCTTACAACGTTCCCTCATTCCAGGTTTATTATTTTTAAACATTGTTGGAGAGAGAAAAAGAGAGAGACAGAGACAGAGACAGAGTCAGAGACAGAGAAACAATTTAGTTAGTAGTACCAAATGATTCACCTCCATTCTGAAAAACCGACCTGGGGAAAAGATGAGAATAACCAGGCAATAGTGAAAGTAGAGATTTACCTAGAACATTTGATCCCAACTTATACAGTTTGACAGCAGTATGTTTTTGGTTCTGTGAGAAGAAAAGTGAGGGCAGAATCCGCTGATCTGGCAGTTTCTTTGATTTCATAAGAAACATCTCAGTGGTTTAAGCAAAAAGTAGGAGTAGAGCACCTAATACTCACTTTTATGAATTTAAAAAATGTTTTCAGTGCCCTAAAGTTAGAGCAAAATCAGTATCCCTTGAACAACTTGTGTCACCCTAGATCCTCCAGGAATCAAGATGATTATGGACAGGTGGGGTGTACCATGGACTTGCTAGTTGGCCAGTTGTTGACGTTTTATAAGACTATTTAAAAGTCTTATATTTTTATATATTTTAATTATTATAAAAAAAATTATATCTGAAATTTTAATTTATAAATATTTATAAAATATAGAGCCAAGTATCTCTAGAGTGCTGGTAGGAAGAAAGTTAGCTGGAGACTACTGGCTATGAAAAATAAAATACGGAATATTTGTCTTGTGGAGGAATTATCATTCTAAACTTTATTAGGATAACTTCTAAATTATATAAACAAAGTTCATTATAGGTAAGATACCATATGTCCTCACTTTTCCAGTATATTTCACATTATTCCTGTTTCTTGGTCTTATTAGTAATAGTACCATTTTATTCTTAAACAGTCTAAGTTTGGTTGATAAAACACATGGTTACCCTACCAGTAGAACTTTAGCATTATAGGTGCTTGGGTAACATTAGCATATAGTATTCTAGGGTGAACCTCATATTTTCAGACATGATAAAATGACATAGGGTTCAATATCAAACAGTGATGTCATACATTTTGATATTCAACTGCTTCTAAAAATGATATTAATAAAGATAAGAAAGTCATAAGATAAAATTATATAAAAGTTGTGTGAACAAGGCATTAAGTATGTATGCTTTGTGTAACTGGTGAAAATAAACCTTGGACTACATAACCTTTATTGATTTTTTTCCTGATTGCATTACATTTTAAAAATTACGAAAAAGTAAGGTCTAAAAGTTTCTCTGATTCAGATTGCCATGAATGTGAGTATTAGGGATTTCTAGTCTCATAAAAAATAAGATTAATGTTTGACCATCATCACACTATCTTCTGTCATTCTGTCATTCTATACACAACTTTTAACTTTTTAATATTGTTTTGCACTAGTAAACTATTGGGAGCTTGTACTCACATTACCCTCAGCTCATCCAAATGAGCTCACTTGGTTAAATGGTGAAAATTAGGAAGCAAGTTCTATGAAATTTGAAAATCTTATGTGAAATTGATAAAGAAATAAATGAAGGTGCCCAGCAAAAGACCCAGTGAAATCAGTGGCTTGCAAAGTGTTAAATGTGTTTATTTGCACTTTCAAAGTTCAAATTTCCTCATACATTTTCATACTGATGGAGATAAAATGCTAAAGTCTTAAATCCCTCTATGCCATGCTGAGTTGCTAAGGGCTGTTGAGTTTTTGTTATTTCTCCTCTCGAGTTAGCTCTGATTACGCCTGCTGAGTGAAAAATTTGTATTTGCCGACAGAAATAGGAACCACCCCACGTGCACTTGCACTCAGCAAATGCTCCAATACATCACAAAGATTTGCTCAACCCACCTTCAGAGGCCAAATCGAGCATGTTATTTTCTGTTTAGATCTGATTCTGGAGCCTATCAGTCAGGAGTGTTTTCCAATCTCTGATTAAAGCAAGGTCTACAAAGCTGGAAGTGTTCACACACAGTCTCATTAGAGCACTGGATAGAATGACCCAGGCCTTCTAGCACAAAGCTCTGAGTGAACTTCAAATATGAGAGTGCATCAATCAAATCCAAGCAAAGCTTTTATGTCATTTTTCTACTTTGCCTTTAAAGTCCTATAGGAATGCCCTTTCCAGCTGTACAGCTGAAACACATTCAATAGAAACAAAAAAGTAAAGACCCCCCCCAACCCCCTGACCCCTCCAAATGGGTATAATTTTTACCTCCCCCCCAAAGCATTAGAGAGTCTTCTGGCATTCTAAATTATTTAGCATGTTCAACAATACAACGGAAAATATATTCGCATCACTCAATGGCTCTGTATTAATTATTAGTACCCATTTGAAAGGGAAACCAATAAGGTCAAAGGCAATGAGACTGCATATTGTATGTTTTAAATAGAGGTAGCTGAGAGATTGGGGAAAAATGAAGCAATGCTGATGGAGCTTTTTATGCCCTGCCCCCAATTCTTGCTTTTTTGATGTTGTCTTGTATCATTAAGAAAACAAAAAAGCTACAGAATAAAATAAAAAAGATCACTAAAAATCTTGGCAAGAAAGATGATAAGGCATAAGTATGAGTAAGAGGAGTGAGACACTTAATGTGTGTTTTACATGCTGCTCAGGGCACTAGAGTCATTTTCAAAAATACGTTTTTTAAAGATACACATAAAGCCAAACAATGTAAATTTGTCCACTAATATCATTAAAGGAAAATGCATGGGTACAGTTAATAGTGATTATTAACTTTAAGAACTTTTGCTACAAACATTGAGCCAAAAAACGTTATACTACAACATCAGTATGAATTGAATAAAATGTGCTTACAAATCCTGAAAAACAAAATAATTTAAAAGAAGAAAATAAATCTTCACTGCAGAGTAGATAAAGTGTCCTGAATTTTATACCTCTTTGTGAATAAGTGAATGATTCAACTAGGGAAAATAATCTATCTTGATACAATTAGGAAAGCAATATACCAAAAATATAGTGTATGTTGTAATACAGGGCAAATATATCATTTATTCAAGGGAATTCCCTGTATGTGTACATTTGTTTCCATTTCTAGTATTTTTAGGCAAATACTAACCACAAATAGCTCTTCACCCACTCAAATATATTGCAGCATGTAAAAGAGTGTTTGAATTTAGAGCAATATATATATATTTTAATTTAGCATGTGTTTCTTTATAGGGCTTCAGATGTTTGGAAGAATTATGCAGATTTTATAAATGAGTCGTAGAGCATTATGCTACTTGATAGTGTCCCATCTGTGCTTCCCCTGTAGTGTTTGACGGGGCATCTGTGTAAATTGCTTTTTTTTTTAGTTAATTAGTTTATTGCATAAAACTTAATGCGCTACCTGATAAAAACTTTTGTTCATTTCAGCACTTTTCCCCTCTGGAGCTGATGTTCATCTTTAGCTCTCATCAGGCCTAACTTCTTCCTTTGTAGATTTCTATACTGAAATAATAAAATAATGCTGTTTTCTCTCTATTTTATAGAGCATATTGGATTCTGTTCGTGTGATAATAAATATTAAGATTGTAACTAATAATTTAATTTGATTACCTCAATGTTTTACATATCTTAACATAGCCTCCCAACAAAAATATTTTCTAATACATTTTAAATGACATTTTAAGAAATTTTTCTTAAAAAAGGAAACCAACTTCCCAGAGAATATACAGTCAAGAAGTGTGTACAACCAATCCTTTTCTCTCGAGGGTATTCCTGCCTCCATTTAAACTACTTAAGCTATGTCAGTATAGGACCACAAATCTTGTTGAAATGTCATAAACAAGAAAAACAAAATAGATTAAAATCAGCTTGTCATTTGTATCTTGTTTAGCAAAAAATAACAAAAATATTAAATGATAAACTACATTTTTAACTTTCATCTCAATATTTGTCCTCTGGAGAAACAATGCGAACTGGGGGAAAGAGGAATCCAGGACAAGAAAGAAAAATACCCAAAAATGTTATAGCCAGTATCAATCACTGGGTAAGGGAATAGGTTTTGAATCAACATATACTAGCTGTGTGACACTGGGATTTTTTTTTTTTTTTACAACTCTATCTCCACTTTCATTATCTTTGAAATGATCTCATAATGGTATTTACCACATAGCACACTTGTGAGTATGAAATTTGTTTATATTTGTCAGTGCATAAAATAGTATCTGGCATGTAACAAAAAAAAAATTGGTAAAAAAAAAACATTGGCTATTACCGGGTTAATTTTAGTGAGTACAGCTATTTTGCTACAAACATAGGTAACAATAGTTAACTTGATATATCTAAAAGAAGTAACAGATATTTTTTCAAAAATTTAAATACCTATTTTTATGTAGGATAGAATATTTAATTCCAGGAGACTAATCTTAGATATTTTGTAAGGTATATCCTCTTTTAAGAATAACCAAGAGGACAATGCTTTAGAAATAAATTCTATTTTATAAATCTCTCAAATTAAAGACTGAGACACAGTCTGACAGTTTTGAATTATGTAATAACTTTGATGTAGAGCTGTTTATTTTCCTGTCATGATGGTTACTATATAGGTGAGATCCTTATGTCTTAAATAGCATATAGGCAGACATTTTTTGCACTTATAAGGCCATATAAATTATTTGCCCAGTGACATTAACCATTTATTTAGTGGACCCTGATATTAAAATTGATCTATAATATGATGTGCTAATATTTGTGCTCTATCGTGCTCTTAGTCCAATAGATTATACATCTATGTTATATATATATATATAGAGAGAGATTATATATAATCTATTGGACTGAAATTATAATAATATAGATTTGAGTTTGATCTTGAACTTACCTTACCTAAAAACTTGGAAAGCCTGTCAATGAGGTGTGCTCTTGTTCATCTAATAATGTCAGTGCACGTGAACCAGCTAGAAAGTAGAATCTGGAAAAACTTTTCAATATGTGAAAGTCAAAATCAAAATGTCAACTACTCTGACTTGGAGAAAATTGAGTTATAGACTAAACCCTCAACTATATAAATGGATAAGAATTCAGTAAACTCCAAGAATGTTCTGAAACTCACATATTATATCTATTCTGTCCAATAGCATAAAAAGTTTACAAGTTGCTTCATAGGATGAAAATACTTGTAATCATCTTGCCTCAAGGTTTAAAATATAAAGTGTTCTAATAGTTGCTTAACATCCAAAAAAAATAAAATATAATTTGATACCAGTCATAAAATCTATTGAAGAAAGAATATTTGTAGTCATAGCTTGCCTTTCCTGTGTGGAAAATGATACATAATACAATCTTAATTGAGAAGCAATAGTGATTATTCACATTAAGTGTATCAAATGTTCTAAAATTTGGTCTCTACATTTTTCTTCTCTTGTTGGTAATATCACCTTAACAAACAACAGAAAATGAAAATCACACACACACACACACACACACACACACACACACACACACACATACTCCATTATGAAATGTTAAAATCAAATTAAATATTCCTAAAGTTGGGGAGATTTAAGTAATAAGAAATATTTTATGGAAATCAAATCTATATATGACTTCCCAACCACTGATGATTCTTAATGGCATATAAGATTGACAATTACTCAGTTTTCCCTTGATAGAATAAAACAGTTACTAATCATATGCCTTTGCTTGGTATTCCACATTGTACTATAAGATCTACTTGAAGATGTGTGGATTCCGTCTTTACAATTTATGTATTATAAACACATACTGTTTTGGAAAAGTTGGACCAACTTATTTTTTCTGAGCTTTATTCTGTCTATTTGGCAAGATGTTCAAGCTTCTTGGTAAATATGTTAAAGTTAATGTCCTCTTCTCTAAAAGTAAAATAAGTCATAATCACAGGTCTGAGATCATTTCCATGTATTAGCCAGCCTGATTAATTTCCCTTTCTTTAATAAAATTCAACCATCATTTGATTTTTAAGATGGCATACCTTTTTTAAAGTAATACTTCTTAATTTTATATTTGTGAAAACATATCATTCTGTGTCTCTCTACAGTATTGTCACTATGAATTTTTCTATCCAAAAGAGAAGAAAAGAGACTAGTTTTTCAAAAAAAGAAACTAGTATAGACTAATTGGAACTGGTCAAATGAGAAATCAAATATACACACCGCCAGCAGCACTGACAAAGCAAAAAGTATCTAGCCAAAGTTAAAGAATTTCCTAAATTTGCTAATCATTATTTTTTAGACCAAGTTTCCACCCACCTACCCCCACCATTATATCAGGTTGAAGAGTCTAAAAGAAGATAGACCCAAAAGAGCAGTTTAAAATGCTTTAATTTTTTTTAATGTGATACTGTTCTTTTTAAGGGTTCTTTCATATGTGATCAGTCAGAGATACTGACTTTTGTGAGTTAACACAAAAGTGAAATCGCACTTTTAAGTGCTGTCTCTCTTTGGAGATTTAATGTGCTTTGTAATATCTCTGAGATCAGTCAGGGAGAGACGAGAAGAAAGAAATTTGATTTTGAGTCTGGACCAAAGCTCGGTGACTTGAGAGGCACCTAAACATAATGAAAAGGAAGAAGTTTCAAAGAGAAAGTTGGCAGCTATGACCAGAATCCACAGGGCTAGCAGGACTGACATCAACCAGAGGCAGATTTAGAGGGGTACCCTATGATCTCTCTTGATACCATTGACACTTCAAGACCCAGTTTCATTGGGGAACAGTCCAGTAAAAGAACATCTCCAAAGAACACAGCATGGTTGCAGTATTGAGAAAGACATGAAAATGCAGGCACCAAGGGCCTAACGCTGTCCTTTTCTCCTCCAAAGATCACATACATCTGGGGAAAGCAAAAGTCAACATCTGAAACGTGCTTTTTTCAAGCTTGACTTAAATGATATAAAGTTGGCCGTATAATAGCTAGATGCTTACCTTTGTGACCTAGGTTCAGTCTAATCTAAGAACAAGTTGTTAGCTGATTCCTGGTAGTCTTCACTTACCTCCTGGTGAATAACTTTCTACCTCATCTTTCTTTCTTTTTTTTTTTTTTTTAATTAAAGTAACCATCAGCTAAACGTGTGTCAAAGAAATCAGCACAGAACATCCCCATTGCTTTGTTTGTTTCCAGTGTTTTCAATGATCTATGGATTCCTGATGGTTCTGAAGGTTGCAATTTATGCCCAAATCGCTACATATGAAATGTCAATTCTAAACTTGGCATAGAAATATCTAAACAAAAAATAACAACAATAGTGATCAGTAAATTAAAGAAATCATACAGATATTTTAAGCTAGAATGTGTTTGTTGACAAAAGAGGTGAGTGCTCAAGTTTCATAGGTAATGATTCAGATACCCACTCCATTAACACAGTATAAGAAAATAAAATATTTAGAACAGTGACTGTTAACCACATGTGAGATTTGAAAATTATAGACCAAATAGATTTATTATGATGATGTCTATAATAAGATGGCATCTCACCCCAATGATGTGGGCTAAATTAATTGAATTGTAGCTACAGAGAGTTTCATAAATTGGCTTACATGAGATTTATGTTCAAAATAAATGAAGAATTGAGTTACTTGTCAAAACAACTAAGGTTAAAAAAATATTAATTTTAGCCTAGATACTCAAACAATTGAAAAAAGGAGCTAATAATTGCCATTTCAATTTTACTTAAACTTCTTCATAGAAATCACTGATTTAGGATATAACTTTATGACATCAAAATATCTGATCAATTTGACATAAAGACTCAGTTAAATTTAGTAAAATAATAGTCAAAATTTTCATAGAACATTAATGGAAACATTTTGTTTTAGGGGATTATGACAGCATTTTGTGTGTACTTTCAAAGTTGTTTACAGCAGAATTTTAAGAAACTGAAAACTTCTACACAGAAAAGTTAACAATGTATATTTACTTTTATCAAATGTATCTTTTTGGTAAAAACAATTCTAGAAAAATTCTTGAGAATTCACATTTTTAAGGTAACAAAAATTTGTCCTTTTTAAATTGTGAAATAAGGTGATATAGCCATATGTGATTTTAGTCCTAACAATAAGCTGAATTTATGGATTTTCTTTCCCTATTGTGAAAAGTTAAACAAGATTATCCGATGGTGTTCTAAATACTACCAGGAACACATGATTATACCACAAAATTTAAGAAACTAATATAATAGAAAGATATTTTTTAGTACATAGGCTTCAGTTATATAAACAAATGTTAAATATCAATGATATATTTACTGAACTAAAATTATCAGTGTGTTCTTTTGTGTATTACAAGTATTAAAATAAAATTAAATTTATATTTTTTAGTGTTCCAACCCTTTCTATCCCTTTCAGAACTGTGCTTTTAGGCATTTCTTTTTCTTCTTCAAATCTAAAAATGTATTTTATGCTAACCTGGAATACCTAGACTAAATGTAATCCTTGGTTATATTTTTAAAAGGCTATATTTTATTCTGTACAGAACTAGCACTCTCAGGAACCACGTACCCTAAATATGAGTTTATAATTTTGGACATGTACTATTATTAGCCAACTCAAATTCTATCAAAAATAAATATGTTCTTGTTAGTATTGGGTATGCCTTTTCTATCCTTTACTCTTGACTTCAAATAGCTGGTTATAATTTTGATATTCTGTGAGTTCCCTGTAAATAATGTCTGTGATTTCTTTGTAAAATATCTGTATATACCAATCATGTATATATACTCATAAACTAACAGGAGGAAACATGAACCTATGGCAAACATTGGGAGTATTAAATGTCTTTCCTCTATTCTTATAAGAGAGTAGTTATTTTTATAAATGCATCCATACAAATTTGATGTCAATTATTTAATTCCACAAACATTTTTTTCAGTAAAAATAACAGGTTCTGAGGATCCAGAAATGAACAAAACAGATGAAGTTCCTATTCTGATAGAGTATACAATCTAATGAGAGGAGATAGATATTAAATATATAAACAAATGTTTATTATGTTATTTATTAATTCTATGAATAAGATGAAGGCAGGGCACAAGAATATAAGAGGATACAGTGTGCCCATGATTAATTTTATGATCCAACAAATATTAATATGATGGCCATTCTCCAGTTGAGTTTCCTCTCATGACGTGTCTCCAGCTCAATAAGAGTGAATTTTGTTTTGCCTAGAATATAAAGTGGAAGGACATAACAAGGGAATTTTAGCCAGGGAAAGTGATTGATGTTCTATGGCCTAAAATAGTTCCTAATGATAAAACATTTAGATTCCAATTCAACTAACACATATTAGACAGAATTATATGAAGAGATTAAATTTACACATACATTTTCCGTTATTTAAATGATCATTTTGGTGTCTGTTTTTCTATAAGTTATTGTGATTTATACTCCACAAAACATTGTGTGATCAAACACATTAACATTCTTATCCCTGAATTTCTTTTATTGCTATATTGTTGAATACATCATTGCAAGGCAATGCATTTATTAGAATTGTATTGATCCATGTGCTCTATTTAGTTTGGTGATTACTAGAATCACTGTTAAAGTATGAGTGAGTCTTGGTTTCCAAAAAGGCCCAGTAAGGAATTAATTTCTGAATTTCGGTTACTTTAATATTAGTAGCTTTATCTTTATATTCCAACCATTAAAATGACCCGTTGTTTCAAACTAAACATTATTCTCAAAATAGTGCTGCACTTCTTGGTTTCAAAAATCTGTTGTTGTTTTTTATTAATACATGGAGGAAGGTGATAAAGTATTCTGGGAATTAAGTAATATTAAATTGTCTCCAACATAATCCACCACCAAAAGGAAAATGATTAATAAAAATATTTATTCACTATCACCAATTTTTTTAACTCATAATCCTTAAGTAGTTAATGTAGTTAAATAAAGAGTATGATTGTCATGATTTGTAATTGCTACTTTCAAAGCACACCAGTTTATTTTCATGAGTTAAGTTAGTAAGCCTGTAACTTCTCAAGATGCTCTTTGAAACAATTCAGTTAGGACTATTGGAAAAAGAAGCAAATGTAGCAGAAACAGCTGCTCTTTAAGGGTTACTTTTTCTAGGTAAATATCTAATTTAAAGGGAAAACATTTCCTAAAATATTTATTTCCTACCCAGTGATTCTGCCTTCAGGAGCTCCATATCCTAGAAGCTTTGGTTGCCAAAAAACTCATTTGAAATTTAGTAACTATATTTAGTACAGGATTCCATGAAGGAAAAGCAAGCATACCACACATACTATCTGATTAGTCCTCCATATAATCTTTACAACTATTTTAAATGTATTTTTTGAAGAGCTTAATTTGACCCTGAATCTTGATCTCCTTCAGAGGACATTTGAAAATGTGTGAAAGAGACTTTATTTCAATCTTTAACTCTGCAATATTTCTATTGTACCATATAGAAAATAAATTAATATAATTTTCAAATGATAGTTATAACAACATGAACTATGGGCTTAATGTAATTATTCTTAATTGATGTCTTAAACATCAGCTTTTATCATGGAAAAAACATGTTTATAGGTATGTTCAAATTGCTGTCTTTCTGTATTTTTCCTGTACCAGAGGTCAAAAGAAATACCCCACAACTTTGTATAAAACAGGGCATAAGCCAAGACTCACATAGCATAAATTATGCATTTCTTGACCACATTGAATGCAGAAATTTCTAGACTATCTATTTTTGTTTTCCAAAAACATTTCCATTGAATAAAATGAGCAATAGGTGGTGACAAATTTTGTGTCACTCTTAATAGATGCATCATCTCCTGTTGGAGGTCAAGAAATTAGTAGTTTCCATAATTAGTAAGGGAAATTGAATAATTGGACTGTGGTTTGTGAGGAAGTTTTTTTTCCTCTAAGAAGGAGAGCCATGTAATCTGTAAACCACAGTCAAGTGGGTTTACTTGATTTATTCTTTCTAAGCACACAATTATCTCATGTTCATTTAACATAAGCTACAAAATAAATGTTCAAGCATAGAAGTTTTTCTCTTTCACCAGGACATCTGAGGTTTTTTTTTTAAATTGACTTAAGAGTTTTCTTTGTATAAAATATACTCTGTATTTAATTTTAACACAAATTTAGAGCAAGGTTAAGTAAAATAAAATAGTCTCCCTAATAAAAGAAATTATTTGAGAGTCTATATATGCATTATAACATTGTAAAAAGATAAAAATAAATTGATTAATATTTGCCTCTGAAGCAGAGATTTTATTTTGAATGAATACCAGATAAAAATATTACATTCTTAATATTATTACTTTATCCATTTTATTCTCACACTTTGTTGTATAATGGAATGTGTTCTGACTGGGCAAAACTTTGAAGTATTTAGAACTTGATGATGAACTAAGGAAGTATATCAGTTGCTTTTCATTCATTCATTCATTCATTCATCATTTCAGCTGATATCAACTGAATATCTACTGTATCTCAGGCACAAGGGATATAATAATTTAAAAGACAAATTTCCTGCTACAAAGGAACGTGTAGTCTAATTTCAAGAAGGAAACTGGCAATTATCATACCTAATTTGAACATAAAGAATTTGTTCAGGTTCAGATTTTTTCTTATGATTTTAAATAATTAGGGGAGAAGAAGAGAGATTGATCAATGAGTACAAACATACAGTTAGATAGAAGGTATAAGTCTTAACATTATAACATAGTAGAGTGATGATAGTTAGCAGTAATGTATTGTATATTTCAAAGTAGCTAGAAGAGAGGGCTTGAAATGCTCTCAACTTGTAATGATCAAGTCAGGTTATTTGGGATATCATTCTAACATAGAAATGATATATACTCAAGGTCGTGGATATCCTAAACAACCTGACATAAAAGATCCATGACCTTAAGTATTTATATGAGTACTGAGTATTTGTATAAATATTGTATTTGTATGAGTATCCAATTAACCTGATTTGATCATTACATATTCTATGTATGACAAAATATCACATGTACAATATTATGTATCAATAAAAATTTTAAGAAAACAAAGATTTCAATTTATTTTGGGTCTTTTTATTAACTTAATAAATTAGTATTAGTTTCCTCTGTCTAGTGAATGACATACCCCCAAAATACCCAAATGTCCATTGTCTCTGCTACTTTTTCGCATTTTTGACCCAAGGCTGGCTGTGAAAAATGTTGAGTAGATCAACTGCTTCATCATATTCCAAGTGACTGATGAACTTTTAAGATATTGTTTAATCATTCATTAACTTGAAGGAGAATTCAAAGCCCTGTGGAGCCCTTTAGATATCAAAAACTAGAAAAAAAAGGTATATAAGGATATCCTCTAATACCAACTTTGGTGGATTATCATTGGTGTTAAATTTTTAGAGAATGTACAGAGTTCCGAGTACCATGAGGCATGTATAACGCATATAACACTTTTTATATAGGAATTATTTAGTGAATCGTATTGCCATGTATATAAAATAGAACTTGACCTCTAGAAGTTTGTTTTCTTTGAGTTACACATGTAGCTATATATGTTTGTGTTTATGTATATGTGTACATACACATGTGTATAAAAAAGAGGAGTAAAAGTTCTAGGGTCTCCAAATTTTAACATTTCCAGTAGTTTTGCCTGGTTTCTACAATAAAGTTGTAGCTCTTTCTCAATGCACTATTACCAAGAGTTGGCAGCAATAATATATCTGATAGTATTACAAAGTCATTCCCAGAAATGCCATCTAAGAGAAGCACTAGCCTTGGGCACATTGTTTGAACATGGTGGATGATAAGATTATAAGAATAAAAGCGGGCAAGGCAAATTAGGTGTTAAGTATGATTTCATTTCTAGAAATATCCTAGTGGTTTTATGTCACTGCTATATAGTTCTAAAATTTAGAATTTTTTTCAAAATTTTTGATTTCTTTAAATGCGTATTTTTGTTAATTTTACTTAAAAGTTTTCATATAACATTGTTACTTACTATATTATTCTAACATTATACATAATATTATTTTTTCCAATGTATTAAGAATGCACTCTCACCTTGGGGAAAACACAATCTAAATTTGCTTTGCATCTAAATTGCTATATAATTTGTATTTTTAAGTAGAGTTTCACTTTAGCAATACTATAAGCAAAAAGAAAAGTACTTTTTAGCAATCCTTGTATTTCTCCTGGCTGCAATCACTGCCTTCATAGCTATCCTTCTACTGTGTCAGTTAATATTAACTCCTCTGTATACTTCCCTACAATAGCATAATGCTGATATTTATTTTCTCAAGATGAACATTGAAGTTTGAAATCATTCATTGTAGTCACTATCTAGTCTTTAAATGAGAACAATAATGCAGACCAAAATTGGGAAACAAGTATTTTCCCTTGATGTCACCAGTCTCTGCATTAAAAAAAATTATTTTCTTATCTTTGTGACACCACTTCTATTCCCAGATGCTTAGTAACTTAATAGTCTCATTACTGACCTTCTTACATTTATTCTTCTTATGTTCAAGGAAACCATCCATGGCATAGGTAACATCTATGTTAACTCTCTGCCAGGTATTTGCATTTTATTACATCATTATGTTTTAACCCAATAGACTATGTTACTAAAGATGGTATGTATTTAGGGACTAACCTAAAATCTTTCAGACACCAGTAATTTGTGGACAGTTACATGTATAGGGAGGAATGGTTTTCTTCAGTGGTTCAGTAAGCATTTATTTGGCATTCACTATGTGAAAAGTACTAAAATGGCTAGAAACCTGGTATATTCCACATCACACACAGAAACAGGGCTTTGGCAACAGGGTCTCCATTGTACATTCAAAATTACCTTGATTGTTCTATTCATAAAAACAGAGTTGCTCTAGCTATGCATACAAATTTTAACAATCTCATAATACTACACATCGCAACTTAAATTTTCGAAAAGACATTGCAATTTTTCACCCCTTCAGGCCCACATACAAGGTTTACCTGATTTAATAGGAATGCTTAGCTTGAGTTCATTGTGAAGATAGTTTAGCCATATTACTTGATCTTTTGCTTATGGAATATTACTAAATAGGTGGTTTGCCTGCAGCTGTTTTCTCTCTTTTGGCTCCTAACTTAGTAACCTAACTTTTAAAGGTGTGGTAGTATAAATGGAAACTCAGCACCTATGTCTTTATATTTTGTTTGGAGAGGAAAAATGATGAAAGTGAATAACCAGGACATGTGTTTATTATTTTCTTTCTTCCCTTGCAGAGTGAGGATGAGTTTATGAAAAGGGAAATGTGAATGTTTGCCAAGAAGATGTGTGTCTACTAAATCATAATTATGCCTACTAAATCTGGCTACCATTAGAAATGATACCCCTAAACAACTATAGGGAAATTAGGGAAACTATTTTCTCTGAACTGGGGGAAATCTGGTTCTTCAAAAAGTTACAACTCTCTACTCTTCTGAGTTGGTTTCTTCACTTTGAAAGCATCTCTTTCTAATATTTATTCTTCTAGGGAATACTGAGATAGATTGCAGAGAGCGCTGCCTTTTCTTTCTGCTCTCACTACCTCCTATAGAATGAGATGTGTTTCTTCTGCTTCCAACTGAAGTAATTGTCCCATTTATCACATATTTCATTGTGGGCTAACAAATTATCATACTGATAACTCATCCTAATAGCTGCTTGGCTATATAAATATGCCCACTTTATAATAGTATTTTCTGAAAATTTTCATGGCATCCTGAGAGATTATTACAAGTATTGTAAGTACCATCAGTAATTCTATTCTAGATGTTTGTTTCACAATCAGATTCCAGTGCCCTACTCCTTATGGGAGTGATAAGAAAAAAGGAAGTCAGAGGGAAAAGTGTGTTGACATGGGCTTAGAAAAATCAAAGGACAAAGAGGATTGGTGCTCACTGCTTGCATTTAATATAGTGATGAGAACAACTACATGGCCCTAGTGTTACTCTCTCACCCAGTATACATGGTACAGGAAAGGGAGATTAACAATGGCTAAGTGATGTGTCTTATGAGACGGTTCTGACTGACAAACTCAAAAGTTCCATGATCCAGTAAGTCATGGGGACAGGCAGAAGTTTCCTGTGGCCTCAGCAAGAAGCAAAAATATTGCAATGTCCTGTGCATCAAAGAGGTTAAAGGAGCTGGTACAAAAAGGTGGACATTTGGACATTAAGAAAGGCCAAGTAATGCAGAGGGGAAGGATGCAGGAGATAAATTATTGATCCAAAAGCCAAAGTCCATTAGTTAAATAATGTCCCTGCAGGTGCCAGGTTAGGTGACAGCAATGGAGTGAGCAACACACCCATCCTCCAAAACCTTGCCATTGCATAACACCCACAAATGTAGATAAAACACAGAGATGGCTAGAGAACACTCTGAATGACTGACTTTATCTTCCAAATGAAGGCTTGAATTAAAACTTAAGTTCAGTTATAGAAATAGAACATTGAAATATTACATTTTTTACATAACTGTGAGTAAGGACCCAAATTCATTCCTGCTACAGGATTGTCATTCTTCACTAAATGATAACTTCTGCTAAATGGGTAGATAAATAATTGGGTTACAAAGAGGGACAGTCCCCAAAGTTATATTTAAATGACACACTCACAACTTTGTGTAGAAAAGCTGCCATGAAGGATGTATGGGGCCTTTGCTTTCATACCTTCACATAAATATGGGAAAATGGTTTAATCAAACATGATAGCATTAACCATGGTTTGTTCACAAAATTGCATTATGAAAGAATCTATTTTTTTAAATGAATTGTGATTCCTAATCATAATTTTGCATCTGTATCCCTGATGCCAAAATGATGCCATAAAGCATACAACTAAGCCCTCTCTTGAGTTAAAAGGTAAAATTTCTACTTTAATTTCCTTCACAAATACAAATACCATTTCCCAAGTAAGTGCTTAACCCAGGTCTTCAGTCACTTCAAAGAACTGTTTGTACTTTAGAAAGAAATGTATTGTTTTAATAAGAAAATATAATTTATTGCTCATTCAACATATTAAGAATTCTAATTTACCTCTCCTCAAAAAGTGTGGGGGTTCATGTGCCTGGCAGCCCTTCCCTGATTGCTGGTAAGGCTATTTTCAATTTGTTTAAATGAACCATAGACAGGATTGCCCTTCTATGTGTGAGAAGGAAATGGAAATTTACATTATGTGAATTGAAAACCAATAAAAAAAAAAGTGTGCTCAACTAAAATGAAAAAAATAAAGACTCTACCTAACTTTATTCTTACTGAAAATTTCCTTAATAGAGAACAACTCTTTACATTTTACAATATCAGATAAGGCTTAAAATGCAATTGCATTTTATGGAACAAATTGAAATGGATGATATTAGACTTCTACAGAGAGCAAGCTTTAATTTTAATAAAAGCAGTGTCATGGAAAGTCTGAAGGCAACGGTTGCTCTAAGGTTACATATAAGAGGAGAAGATGGAGATGGAGGGTAAGGTGATGTCACAGAAAGAGAAGAGAGTGTTGTTTTGGATGAATGTCCTTATTAGTCTCGTTAGTCAGACATGTTAGGACCAGAGTGATTAGAGTCAACTCAAATAGTTCTAGACACCTCAAATTTACTACCATGATTCACTTTTTTCAACATCATATATTGAGCTTCTACTGTCTCTCTTGGTATTCAAGACAAAGCAGTGAACAAAATCAACCACTCTCTGTCCTCAAAGAACTTACAACCTGGACAATAAATATATCGGTTAAAAAAATATTGTCAGAATTAAAAGAGCTTCAGAGATAAAGAAAACAAAGAGAGCAAGATAGGAAAATGTTGGTGGGTTTCTAATTTTAAATTGGGGATTGGTGAAAGGTACAGAAAGATGAAGGAGTGAGCCAGGCAGCTATGCTGGGGAAGGGCTTGTTGAAATATCTGAAAAGCATGATGTTAAAACCAATTTCACTCCAGCTACATACATTGGCCCTCATTCATATTACATATAGTTCCGTTGAATGCTGGGATTTATAACTCCGTTCTTATAAATTCATGTGTATATATGTAATACATATATGCATGTATATACATATATCATTGCATAGAAATATGTATTCATATTTATTTTGTAAATTTTATTTATCGCAAAATTTTTTTCATGACAAATACTTCAATTTATCTAATAGACAAGAATGGGGCATAATGCATTATACTAGAGAAAAACTCCTTTTCTTTCTACAATATTATTCAAAATAAGAGTTATAAAGCTTATTAGAATGTTTTTTAATGAGGGGTATAATTTATAGACAAAATGAGAACACCCATTGTTTTATCTCATTAAATCATTTTAAAAATAAACTCTCTAATTTAACAAAGATCTACTAAATTTTATAATTAAGAACTATCTTGGTCTTTTACATTTATCTTTATTTTAATTCTTCAGATAAAATTTACGACAATTCTGCAATATCTTCCTATTTAAACAAAAAGCATGATATATATTTGTGAAATTCAAAGGACATTGTCAACCCCAATGGAGTTAGATTGGCCCAGATTTGCAACCTCGTTTGTCTTCATAAAGACAGTCTGTCTGTTACACCTCACCTTATACTCTGCAGAAATGCTACATGTAATATTAAGAGATTTTTATAGAAAAAAAAACGTGCAGCTTAAGAAAAAATCCTTTCAGCAACAAATCAATGTATTCCAATACATCTACTCAGTAGCTGTTGCTTAACTACGGTTTGGGAGGTTTCATGAAAGAAAGAGAAGGAAATGAAGGCAAGAGGAGTGGGAAGGAAAATTTTTTAAAAAAATGATACTGCCTAGCTACAAGCTGCAGAGGGAAATTAATATTCAAAAGGTTAAGGTGTCTGTGAAATGTACGTAATGAGTAACACTCATAGTTTGTTACTATAGGTTCATTGCCTCTAATGTTGAGGACGGCACATGTATAATTTACGATTCCCATTGTCCCCTCTGCAGGGATTAATTCTGAATTATTTATGTACCTATATACGCACAGAACTGAAACATTTTAGTTAAAGTCAGCCACTCACTCATAGTCTTGAAATTATGCAGCCCTTGTTGCTAAAAATGATGTTAGCCTCTTGTGATTTAAGTCATAACATTTTATTTTCAGTCCCACTGAGAGAGAAGGCATACAGGAGGGGGAAAAAAGATATATTTTTCTAGGATAGACCTTAGAACGCATTTTTTAAAGATGTAAACAGATAATGGTAATTTTGTTGAGTCAAATTATTCTTGTAGAGAGCGTGTAAATAAACCTTTATTTAATTCGTGATTTGTGATTTTGTATTGGTACACTCTAAGAGTTGTTTTTATGTGGGTATCTTTAAATATATAAAGCCTCTGCATTTCAATAACGGGAACTCCACCTACGTGCTGATTAATCAAAGAATAAAATTTCATGTTTGGAAAAGTGTTCTAATCCATTCAAATTTCATACCCAACCATTTCATTTAGTCAACTGAATTCAGAAAAAGTACTGTTTCCACTTAAACTCCAGCGATTACTCACTGCTATTAAAGACTCCTTTGATTATATCAGAATTAATTTTTAAAAATGCAGATATTACCCACTTTTCTCCAAAATAACAGATTGTATTCTGGACTGACAACGTGTTTGATAGGTGCTAACCTTATCAGCATAAGAATATCTTACAATTTTTAATGCATTGAATTTTAAACAGTTTATTCAATATGCTTTTTTTTTTGCAGTTTTGGTATAAATTACAGGTCCCCTTATATTTGATGAAATTTCTTTAAGTGAAAAATTCAAAATGTCACATATACAATTCTTTTAAGGGAAAAATCTGAATGGGAAAAAAAAAATAAGTCTCTCAACAACTGACCCTGGCCCTTTGGAATTTAGACTGTCTAGTCTCTTCTGATTGTAGAATTTATGTCTCCCTAGTAATTAAGGTGCATCTCAAGTAGACATGCTGTCACATATGGTATTGAGCATGAAAATATATAAGGAATTAGAAGTATTCAAATAGCAAAAGAAATATATATATATATATATATATATATGCACACATATAAGACATCAATTTCTCTTTTAGCCCCCACCCCATACAATTCAACAATTGCTAATAAATTAGGAGGAGGAGCATATTGATGTACTGCTTGACTCTAACACAAAGAAGTGTAGTTAGCAAAAAGCTGCTGCGGGTAATGAACAGTATTTTAACTCGGCAGTTTAACCTCCGTGTCTGTCAGCTGTGACCTTTTACCAACCCCAATGAGAGTCTGATTTCTCACTTTTGCTACTCACTGCTGGATGAGTGAATGTAGAATTTGACAGCAAGAGGTTTTACATGAAAAGGAAAGGTACTTAAAAAGCATGTTTTGTGATGATAGGCTACATTTATTCACTGTTCATTACGCTTGGTGCAGCAGCCGCGTTGGTGGATTGATTGGGTGTGAGCAGCTTGTCTGCTATGGAAGTGAAGAGGCGTTATTGACCTGCATGGGAGCTGAAGTGACCTCTAGATGACCCCCCTTTCACCTGAAATTGACCTTGAAAACAACGTAGGGTTCACTCCCATTTAAAAAGGAGGGAAATTCTTCTAACAGCATGTGAATTATTAGAATTGATATATTGAGCATTTCCTTTCCTTCCCCCGCCCATTTTTTTTTTTAACTTTCACAAAGGTAAATGCTTGTAGGGGGTAAGGCTAGTGTTGGCTTTCAAATTTCTAGACCCTGCAGCTGCTCTGCTTGGTGTTTGTACAGATTTATGGAGAGGGCCAATCAGACTTTGGACTGCTTGATGTAAAATTTTACCATTCATCATTATTGATTAGAGTCCACACTCTATGACAGAGCCCAAACCTTACTATGACAATTGCTATTTCAGTTGTTATGGGCCATAATGGGCCATAGGGATGATTTAAAGGAGCACAATAGCTATCTGTAATTACACATGAATAATCCATGAATTCTACACCACAATGCTTATGATCAAACCCTAACAACCAAGGCTTGAGACATTTATTCTTGTTCCCTTTTTGGCACCTGTGCCAAAAGTTGCCAATTTATGAAAATATAAGCACAACAAGCTTACCCTCTCCCATGTTTGAAGTTAAGTTTTAATTCTTGGTTAAAAATAGATCACGCCTTTGGAAAGCGATAAAATATTGTGTTTTTACAGATGGTTTGATCAGTAATTGAACTTGCTTTTTATTAGAAAAGGATGACCATTATTATTTCATCAGTTTCAAGAAAATGCATTAGAAATTTGGTATACTTGCTGACAGAATCAGAAGAAAGTAGATCATTTATTATTATTGTTCTTGCTTTTTAAACAAACATTTTACTTGAAGTCTTTATTCTCATATTTGGCCAAATAAGTAATTTGAGAAAAAAAAAGTCAGGACCATAGATTAGGTCCTATGATACAAGGGAAATTTGATAGGCCTTATAGAAGCTTTACACTAACCTAGAAATTTGTCTGATGTGCCCCCAAGAGTAAATTTTTCTCTAATTTTATGTTAAATGAGGAGATGAAGAAACTATTTGGCCACTGAGCTTATGCATATGTGCAGCCCCTGAGGCTCAGAGTGTTGGCACAAACATACCTAATAAAAGATCACATTTATTAGCCTCTCCTCAAGACAGTCCCATATCCAGAACATATCTTGGAGAGCAGACCACCCTGTGGATATAATAATTTTAAGAGTATTTTTAGGAATGGCCAATTTTTTCGTTGGTGCTTTCAGAAAACTCCAACACTTATAGATCCCAAACTGGGAAATCTATGCTAAGTTTTTGTAAGCTTGCTTTTTCTAGTTCTTAGAATTTTTGTAACCAACTGCTTGATTTACTACTCCACTTTGAGATTTTAATTTCCTGACAATTTATAAAGCAACTTTTGGCAGTGGTTTTGGTCTATCTAGCACATATTCCAGACAAGTGTCCCTTCTGCCTGGTTTATGACAACATTTCAGTAGTTCAACCTATTTGGGGCATAATAGTGTTGTTTAACTCAGATGCATTTTTCAAACTGTTCAAATATTTACATGCAGGGTTACAGGCTTATTAGCAATCTGGTGAAGTATTTGTAAATCTGGATCAAAATTTTGACAGGATATTTATTGCATTGACTTGACCTATTTTCTATCTAAAGCTCTATTCCATAATTCTTGTTTCATTTAATGTTAATCCTATGCATAAAAGACAGTAACGAGGATATCTGAACACAATAAAATTCTAGCATCCACACAGGAGGATTCTACTAATCTGATTTTGTCCCTACCTCCCCCAGTGTGTGAGGTGCTTACACCTATGACTGTTTCAAAGTTCCGTGAAGCCCTAACTTAACCAATACAAGTTATTTATTACATTTTACTTTCCTCCTCTCTCATTATGGTGATGAACCCCTGCAAGGGTCCTCAGCAGGTGAGGGGACTTGCAAATTGCCATTATTCTAATTTAGGATCATACTATGCTTTTTTTTTTTTTTAATCCTTGGGAATCTTTTCTCCCCATTCAAATGCTTCTAATACTGAAAAATATTTTGAATATTCTGCTAAATGGGCTTCATGGCAAATTTGAATACAAATTTTAAAAGGTAACTAATGTAGAATTAAATAAAAGATGACACAAGCTTTTGCTAGTCATGTAAATAATTTTTACCAAATATTATTTCCTCTTAACTGTTCACATTTATGTGTATATCAAATAAACATGCAGCAGGGACATGTTTTCTTCATCAGCAAATTCTTTATAGAATATCACAAAAATAAAGACTTGTAATTGTTATGACATTAGAAATCCATGTACTTATCTAGTCAGCCTCCATCTCATCTTTGTTCCTACCTCTCTATAAAGGATAAGGCAGTTTTGCCCAAAGGAAGAAATAAAAGGGAATCCTCGTTAAAAGGTACATTAACGAAAAAAGAACAGCTTTATTGGGGCATGTGCAGAAAGGGATGTTTGAGTAGTAAATGATAATTTACTTTTGAGGTATATTAAAAAGGTTTAATCTTACTGATCATGAGTTAAATTGGATGTTTTAATCAGTTAGCGAGTGCCAAAAATAATTATGCCAGAGCGCTTAGTCTGCAGAACGTGTACACAAAGCATATAAATCCTTTGCTTCCCCAGGGATTTCTCAGAATAACACACAACTAAAAGACAAAAGCGATATCAAACTCATATAAATTAACATTGCAAATGATCTGAAAAATACAATAAATAACATGATCCCATCACTTTGAATATGTAGCACAAGGAAGGGTGTCCAAAACAAATATATGCATTAATCTCTTGTAGCCTTCCTAAACTTTTCTCAGTAAACTTTTCTTCTATTTACTTTCTGAAGTTCAATTCAAGGTCATTCCTTTCATTGAGAGAGCTAGGCTGGGAGACCAAGCATAGAAATGTGTGTTCCTTTTACAAATAAATGTGAAAAATAGGATTATTTTCCTAATGAGCTTTTATTTGGGAACTAAAATAAAGCAGTTGGAACCAAGAAACTTGAGATGCCTTTGAAGTTATAAAATTTCTATGATTTTAAAATTAATATTTACCAAAATTCAAAGTAGTTTTACAATATGCAAACCAGTATAGTAGACAAAACAGTGTTTAAAACCAATATTTAAAACTAATGTTTTAAAACTATCAGCATTAACACCTCCTGCAAATATATTTTTAACATATATATTCTTTATAAAAAGGTTATTATTTTAAAGATAGATTTTCATAATTAGGCTTGAAAATTTTGTTTGCTCCATGACTAATTTCTGAAATTTTGATATTATCTCAACAAAAGAAAGAAAAAATTGTAAAGAATTAAAAAGCTGTGGATAGATAAAATCATTTCAGCTCTTACACAGTGAGCTTAGAACTGAATTATTTCTAAAATACAAATAGCTAAAAAGGCTGAGACAGAACATGTGCTTTATGCCATTTGTAGGAAAAATATAAATAATGTATACAATTTTGTGTGTTAAATTTGCCACACCCCTTAAATTCTAATTTAGATTTCTTTTTGACATATGTGAATTAAGCACATTTTGGTAGTTTGATTCAATTATAGTAATACAATTTAAAAATAATATCTCCACCATCTTTGCTTGTTTATAACTTTTAAAGTGCAAACAGGATATCCTAACATAAATAATAAAATCTTTTGGCCACAGAATACCTTCAATCACTGATATAATATTTTTTCAGTGTTAAAAATGATGAAAGTTCAGGTAGCCACAATAAAAATTAAATTTGTTTTAAATATATCCTTCTCTTTAAATGAATTCAATGTAGTGTGTCTGTGTGTGTGTGGATATATATATACACACACACACACATATATATTCAAGTTTGATGTAGAAGCTTATCATTTTTCTGGAGGTTGATGATTATTGAGAAAGCTGAAAGAAGAGTGGGCTGAGGTTAAGTGAATCATCAGTTATACATCTTATGCTTCTCTCATCGTGGAACTTAATTGGTTTACACTGATTTTGTACTGGAGTATTTAGGGACAACATAGGGGCTTTTCTGCAGATCTGAACAGCTGCTTGATTTGTTAATGAACAAGATTATCAGTAGCCAATTGCTCACAGCTGAAAAACTGCATGCTCCTGGTTAGTCCACTGGAGAGGGCATTTTTCAAATGTGGCTTTTGTGTTTGACACACTTGCCTATTGGGTAGCTTGGATAAATCTGCTTGTTCCTTTCATAACCTAATTTCATTATATGCAAATTAGAATAGTCCAGACACATTTTTACTTTTTCTGTGATAGACTTCAGGATGCAATAAATTACCTCTCTTTAGATCATAGGAACATATGTGGCTCTGTTTTCATAAACTTATGAGTCGTCAGTACTATTTAGGAGGGTCAAAGAGGCCTTTGAGCAGCTTGTAAAAGTAGGAATCTCTAACATCAAGTGTGTATATAAGAACACACATACACATACACACACATACACAACACTTTTGCAAACAATATGAGGGTGTTCACATACTTCAGGTTAAGAGATCCTGCAATATAATTATATTAAAATAAATTTCCTTTAATACTCATAAGAATGCTAACTTAGAGAAAAAAAAGTCTTCTAAATAATTATATGAGAAATAATCAATTAGGTATCATGTTAAAGATCAAGTAAATATTTTTCTCCAAATAATGGACCAAATCAAATAGTATTCAAAAAGAAATATACACATTCATTTGCATTGCTTCTTCTAGTAACAGGATCACTGAAAGGCTATTTTGTACTTATTTGCAAGATGTATTAATTTCATTGAATATGCAGTTTTCCTTTTTCTAGATTTTCAGCGTAATTTCAATGGTCAGCAAAATCATGGATTTTATATATATATATATATGTATATTTGTATATATATATATGTATATGTTCTAATTCTGGAAATGAGATTTAGAAGTGAATTCAATGCTCTTCAATGTGTTATTTATTATCCTCTCCTATTCCAGTGGTTTCCTTAAATATTATCTGATGCAAAAGAGATGTTTCAAATGGCTGGAAAGTCACAGAGTTTGCTTTTAAACTTTACTTGCCATGCAGTTAATATACTTCTGGTCAGAGAACATGTACAAAATAATCAATTGCTGAAATATCAAAGGTGATATCCCACTAAAGTTCTGAAAACAGATGATGATACTTCAGAGAATACATTTAAATGTGGTAAAATTAAATTTTAAATTAAAAAAAATTTAATATGTTATTGTTAATTAACACATTATTTTCCCATTTCCAGGAAATATTACCTTCATTTATATAAAAATAAGAATTCTGTTTGATTTTTTTAATATTTAACCTGAACTTTAAAAACATACATAAAAAAACCTCTGTGGTGGTCAAGCATTATAATCATTACCTTGCATATAACCCTTTTCTTGCTCTGCCTTTATTCTGATTAAATCCAAATCTCTTCCTCCTCTGTCCCTGCACCCATGCTATTGAATTTGGCTAGAGAAAAACACTCCGTCATGCAGATTGGCCTCATTTTATATTCCCATTCATGGCCTGCAGTGGGTCCTTAATGATGTCATGTGATCATTAAATATGTTTTTAGTGGATTCACACTTCTATTCTCCTAGACAAGTATTTCACATCTTCTCACTCCTCAAGTCTCCACACCCTCTTTCCGTCTTCGCTCTCAGCTGATGACATTTTTATCCCTTCACTGAAAAATCTGAAGCAATCGGAAGAGAACTTCCAAAGAATCTACCCTTCACATTTACCAGCACATGTATGCATGTATTCTGCCTTCCTGCCTGATGTTATTTCCAGTGCCATTTTCAAGTTCTTTTCTAAATACAACTCTGACTTTCACACAAGTTCCCATCATTCCCCTCTACTCAGGGACATAGATTCAGGAATTCTACCCATCCCTCACATCTATTATTCACTCTTTGGTGGACCTTTCCATCAGAATAGAAATGTGCTATTATTTCTCTCATCTTAAGATGTTCCCTTTTCTGCAAAACTCAACAGACTTTATTCTATGTCCTTGCTTCTCATTCTCTATTAAATTTACTTTAGTCTGCATTCTCATCACCACAACCCCTACCACCAAATTCATCTCTTTTATTGCAACTCCTTGAAACTCAATGCAATGGTCACTACTCAGTTTTTGTACTATTTAACTTACCAGAAATCAACACAGTTGATTATTCCCTCTTCTTTAGTTCACTTTCTTCACATAATTTGTAGGTCACAGTCTCTTAGTTTTTCTCTTAGCTGACTGGTACATCCCTTACTTCTTCTTCCTCCTTTCTCAAGCTTTTAATCTGGATCTTCCCTGCAACTCATTCTGTGCTCTTCTCTTTTCTAGATCTATGCCTCCTTCCTTGGGATCTCACATTCTCCCATGGCTTTTAAGTAGCATCTGCATGCTTACAACTCTCAGTGTATATTTCTAGCTTAAATATCTCTCCTAAACAGATGACCTGACATAGTCATGTAAATATCTGATAATCAAATTCAATATACGACCTGATATGATCTCTACAAAACCTGGTCTACCTAAGCCTTTTACTCCCCACCTTTTGACGGTTTTTTCCTTCGGTTATTCAGGACAAAAGCCATTCTTAATTCATCTGCGAATCCCATCATTTTCACCTCAAAATTTTCAGAATCTAACCACTTTTTACCACCTCTGCTGTTACTATCCTAGTCAGAACCATCATCTTCTCCCACCATGACTGCAATACCCTTCTAGCAGACCTACCTGATTTTATTTTTCATCCCTGCAGTATTATTACTACAGTAACCAGAATGATCCTTTAACATGTACTTGTGATCATATCATATCATTGTTCAAACTCAGCAATGACACTGCATTTCTCTTAGTGTAAAGCTAAGATTCTTAGAATGACCTCACTCATTTTTCATTATTCTTCCTTTTTCTTCTTTATTCCATTCTAATCACACTGAACTACTTGCTTTTCTTCATTGGAGTCTGTATTAGTCTGTTTTCATACTACTATACAGAAATGCCTGACACTGGACAATGTACAAAGAAAAACGATTTAACTGACTCACAGTACTGCATAGCTAGGGAGACCTCAGGAAACTTACAGTCACAGTGAAAGGTGAGGGAAAGCAAGGACCTTCTTTACATGGAGGAAGGAGGGTAGGGGGACGTGCCACACTTTTATAGCATCAAATCTCATAAGAACTCAATCACTATCATGAGAACAGCCTGGGGGAAACCACCCCATGATCCATTCATCTCCCACCAGTTCCCTTTCTCAACATGTGGGGATTACAATTCAAGATGTGATTTTGGTGGGGACATAGAGCCAAACCACATCAGAGTCATTGTTCTAGTTATTTCCTCTATCTAGAACATTCTACCTGCAGATATTTATTTAACTAATACATTTTCTCCAAGTCTTTGCTCAAATCACATCTTATCAATGAGGCCTAAAAAACAAATATAATACTACATACTCAACTTCTTCCCCAACACTCTAAATCCTTTTTACCCTTTTCTAATTTGCCTTCATATTCATTGCATTTATCATCTTCTACCTCATTATACAATTGATTTATGTATTACATTTATGTTTAGTGTCTGTTTTCTATCGGTTGGCTTGTTGATGTATAACTGCTTCTTAAATCCGTGAGTAATATTTACTCATTAAAAAATTGTTAATTTAATGAAATGTGGTTTTAAAAAAGCATGAACTTGTAAATATATATACATATATTGAATATCCTTTTGAAAGAGTTCTTATTAAAGGTCTCAAAAAATGTATGTTTTGCTTTGCAAACCTTTATTTTAAACCTAAACATTTCAGTTGACTAACCCAACTGTTTCAACGCTTTAAATATTAATTAAATATTATCACTGTGATAGTAGTGTCTAGTTTCAGGGAATTCATAGGCAGAAAACAAAAATATCTGCCATAGTAAAATATACTACAATTTATGCTGTGGTAGAGTTGCACACAGAATCTTAAGGGAACATGGACCACCTAAACTATGGACTCCTCCACTGACTGGAAATGCCAGTTAGTTGTCTGATTTTCACCTGACTAAATCTTGCAGATATATTCTTTGGAGAAATTCAACTAGAGAGCTTCTAGATTTAGGAACATTATGAATGCCAAAGGGTAAATCTGACTTACTATACAGAAATCTGAGATTTTTAAATAAAAATTCATATACTTACTAGTGAGATCACTCCATCACCACCACCCCCCATAGAGACAGACAGACAGTGAAAGAGAGAAGAGAGAATAAAGATCCTAAAACATATTTAATCAAGTCTATAGTTCTATAGTTCCCAGAAATAGTCCTAAGGATTCTTTTCTGATTAAACTGAATAACTCTTGAGGAAAAACTGGCTGACATTTGAGGGTTTCTCCAACATAAATGGCATGCCTCTTCCCAATCATACTGGTATGAAATCAATCACTCAATAAGCTCTAGTAATAGACACTGAGCTTCCAGATAGATTTTTGTGCTTTATTCTTAAATAGATGTAGGAAGGGAAATTCTTCCAGAAATTTTAGGAAAATCTCTTATGGGAAAGGAGAGACAATTTTTAAAATGAGAAATAAAAAGTGATATTTGGAGCCTAGGGTAATTTCAAGGGGGTAGTGTCTCTCTTGTGTTTACCAAGACAAGGAATAGATATTAGGGTTTAAAACTGGAGCAGGTTCAGAGGTGTCATTCGATAAGTCAGTGAGTCAATATAAATTATATGCTTACTTCATGTTCAGTACAGTTGTGAGTCCTGGGGTATAGATGAAGAATTAGCAAGTTAAGAGTGACGTTTCTATGTGATATTTAAATCACAATACATTCTCCTATGCATAGATCTTGGGTTCAAAGGAATAGTCTGGGTGGGAATCTGTATAGCTGGTGATTAAATTAATAGGCACAGATTAGCATACTCAAGAGGAAAAGATAAAACTATAAACAGAAATTAGAAAATATGAGATCTATCATAATTTCCAAAAATCGATTTTATATCCAAGTATAAAGATAACATATGTTAATCAGAAAAGCACTTAAAAGATAAAATTAGGAATGAGGAGACAAATGTACACAAGATATACTCCATTCCTTTCTCCCAGTTCCATCAAGTAAACATTTATAAGATTTAAAAAAGTTTTTCTCTATATATATTTATTTTAAAGTCAAATTATACTTTTAAAGACTTTATATAACACATTGCTTGAATAAATTTCAGAAAGTTGTAATTATTTAATTAGTATGTACATCTATTGATGGAATTAGCTCACTTTTTTTTATATGTTTTAATTCATTAAATGATATACCTCTTGTATTAGTTTGTTTTCACACTACTATAAAGACTTACCTGAGACTGGGTAATTTATAAAGAAAAGAGGTTTGACTGGCTCATGGTTCTTCAGGCTATACAGAACGTATGATACTGGCATCTACTGAGCTTCTTCTGTTAAACTGTAAGAAACTGCCCCCATGAGGTAATTACCTCCCACCAGGCCCCACCTCCAATACTGAGGATTACAATTCGATGTAAAAGATTTGGGTGGGAACACAGATTCAAACATATAACCTCTCTACATATACATAAGTATACATTCAGATCCTCAATATTTAAAGCTTGTCAATGACAGACTACAAACATAGAGGGACAAATTTCTAACTTATAAAATATACAATTTAAACTAAAATTTTAAAATCATGAGTCAAAAAATATATCGTACTAGGTGGAAATGAGTGGATTTCAGTATTCCAGTGTTCCCATAGAGAAAAACTAGGGAGAATATGATGAAACACTCAAATCATCTGTTTGAAGGCATTGAAAAACTGATTAGCCACCAAGATTGGAGAGTGGAAGATACTAGAGAGGGAAGAATCTTGAGTGAATCAGCTGAGTTTTGTAGTTAATTTTATCATGGGACATTTGCCAGTTCTGGAGTTGGGCAGGAGTCTGAGAACTGGGGCTTTGGACTTAGAGAGCTACTTCTAGGAAACAGAAAAGCCAAAAGAACTAGTAATCCTTAGGGCTTCTTTCTGGTAAAATTTCAAAGGTGGGTTCAAGCATATGACTGGGTTTTACCTTAGAAGAATGACTAAGTTCAGGAGTGTTCAGAGTATAAGGCTAAACGCAAACATAAAATCTCTAAAAAGTAGATTGAGATTTTCGCCAGGCTCTAAAAGTAAAAATCAGAATATGAGATCTTTAAAGAAAATGAGACCCTGAAGACCTCTCCATCTACTCAGTTGAAAACTCTAAGACCCAAGGTGAACCACAGATAAGCTAAGTCATATGAGGGCTTCAATGCAGCGTCAAAGTAGTGAAGTCTTTGATTTGCTTAAGGAGATTAGTTTTTCCTCCTTTTGTATATCAAAGATAAATTTATCTTCAGGCTTCATAATTTTTATTAATAATTTCCAGCACCCAATCAGAAATTACTCAGCACATCAAAGACAAAACCACATGCCTGAAAACCAAAAGAAAAACAAAATTAAAAAAAAAAGTTGATCCACATAGTATCTAATTTTCAGCACTAACAGACAGGAATTCTACAATAATTATGATAAATATATTCACAAATATAAGTGAAATGAAGATAGATGAAAATGTTAACAGTGAACAGTTAAACCTTCAAAGAGAATCATAGAAATTCTAAAACTGTAAAATAAAATATCTGAAATTAGGAACAGAGTAAATGGAATTAATAGCATACTAGGTACAGAGGAAGACTGTTCAACAGAATAGAATATGTCTAGGTCGATAGAAGTATATCAAAATTGATAAACAAAGAAAAGGGGAGGAAATGAAAAGACACATCCGTGGAAAAGTACTGAAAATGTGGGACAAATGAAAAAGCCTAACGTGTGTAAACTGGACTTGCAGAACGAAAGGAGAATGGGAGAGAAACAATATTTGAAGAGATACTGGCTACAAATTTTCCAAAACTTATAAAATACACCAACTCATAGATCCAATAAATATCGCAAATTCCATGCAGGATAATTAAAATGAATATCATACCAAACACACCATAGCAAAACTGCTAAAAAGCAAAGCAAAGACAACTGAAAAATTAATCTTCAGAGAATAAATGAATTACAACCACACACAAAACATCTAGGAATATAGAAACGTATTTTTAAATCAGAGAAGCCAGGCCCAAAATCGTATTACTTCCTAATCACATTAATTTAATGTTCAAAAATAAGTAACACTAATTTTGCTACAAGTCAGGAGAGTGGACACTGTCTAGAAAAGGTGACTATGAGTGGCATCTGTTATCTAATAATGTTCTAGTTTTTTACCTGGATGTTGCTGATAAAACAGGTGTGTTCGTTTTACACAAATTCATCAAGATATACATTTAGAATAATAAGTTTTCTGTATGTATTTTATGCTTTACTCAAAATTTACATTTTAAAAAATAGATGCAGTTGAAAATTAAGTCCTAGGTCAATGGGTTGAATGGAAAATAGTAGTTAACTAAGAATCAGAAAAGTAAGATTCAACCCATTGGGACTATCTACCTGAAGTACAAGTCTCAAAAGCATAAGAAAAAAATGGAATAATTATAATTATTAAATAGTCTTGGCAAGTTGTTAAATAAATGCTATGGCCAGTGCAGGAGATCAGAAAAAAAAAAAAAAGAAGAAAAAATTGTTTTGGACCTCATGAGATTCTGGCTTTGGGGTATTGACAGTGCTTTACCTAAAGGTAGTAAAGGATAGGTTTTTGAGTCAGGCAAGAATTTTAACATTTAATATGCTAAGAAAATAAAAAAAGGAAACATAATCATCTTTTGTTTTTAAAGTAATAAGCACATACAGTTTTATCATTCTTTAGCACAATGCTGCCAACTGCATAATTTTCTAGTCGATTTCCTTCTTTTCAGTCTTTCTAGAGTGTTTGACAGTTTTTAAATAATGATATCAGAATCTGAGTGAAAATAGAAAACAAAATGTGAAATGCACAAGTCAATGGGTGTGTATATGTTTAGGGATAGAATTAAGATTAACATTTTTTATAAAAGCATGCAATTCTATCTTATTTATAGGAATTATAGATATGTTACGTGATAAGAGATGTGACAGAAAAGCTGGTGCAGCAGTAATAATAGTAGGTGACATATTAGCAATATAACCAAGTGCCAACCAAAGTCTTTCACAGTTACTATGCCAAGACTAAAATAGAAATCAGACACATGTTTCTATCAGATGGGGTTCATTGGTAAGATGCAGCTGTTGCCTTCAGCACAGAAATTGAAGATAAATAGATTCATACTTTAAGAGGTTACAGCATCTCCTGATAACCTAAATGCAGGTTACATTTTACATAACATGAAGCATCAAATAATATGAAGTTAGGTGATTTCAAATACCTTGTCGAGTTTTAGTGATTCTCAAATACAGGTATCAGACAACTCTACATAATAATTTCTATTCAATTCAATTAACTCTTACTAAGTACAATAGAAAAGACTGATAGTTGCCTCCCAATATCCATTCTCTCCTTCTTGCTTAACAATAGAATCTCAATTTGTAATAAGCTGACATGCTCCCAGCTAAAAGACTACAGTTCTCAGCTTCTGAAGCGATGGTAGATATGTGACCGAGATCAGGCCAAAAGGTTATGATGGGCTGGGCGCAGTGGCTCACGCCCATAATCTCAGCACTTTGGGAGGTCAGAGGTGAACAGATCACTTGAACCCAGGAAATTGAGAACAGCCTGAGCAACATGGTTAAACCCCATCTCTACCAAAAATACAAAAATTAGCCAGGCATCATGGCGGCGCAACCTGTAATCCTGGCTAAGGCAGGAGGATCAGGGAGATGGAGGTTGCAATGAGCCAAGATCACGCCACTGGACTCCAGCCTGGGTGACAGAGTGAGACCCTGTCTCAGAAAAAAAAAGAAGAAAGAAAGAAGAAGGAAGGAAGGAGGGAGGGAGGGAGGGAGGAAGGAAGGAAGGAAGAAAGGAAGGAAGGAAGGAGAAAGAGAAAGAAAGAGAAAAGAAAAAGTTACAATGAAGTATTATTTACTTGAAGAAGACAGGGATGTCTTTCATCTCTTCCTCCCTCCATCTGCTGCCTGGAATGCACATGTGACATCTGGAGTTCCACTAGCCATCCAGAATTACAGGGGTACATCCCAGGGGTGACAGAGGGCTAAGCTAAAGGGAAGCTGGTACCTGAAGCAATTGGAGCTGTCAAAACAGACTTGTTCTGCCTACCTCAGGGCATTTTAAACATGAGAGAAAAATCAGCTTATTAGCTCACCATTATTTTGATGGAGAGAGAAATACACAGCCACACCTAAGCCTGATAGAAGTAGATGTTAAATACAGAAAGTGGTATGTACTTGCTGTCGTACAAAATACAAAAAAGAAAATAGACTCACCTTTGCAAAGTGGCAGGAAACTTAGAATTTAATGTGATGAATGGAAGCATAGGCATCATTGTTCATGCTTTTTTTAGCAAGTGAAAAATGATGCTTTGGTCATAAGTATAATCCAATCATACCTCTCTGATCTAATTTAAAGAAAGCAATTTAGATCTAGTATCTGCAATAGTTAAGACGTCAAAAGAAAACTAAAACTAAACTAACTCAAGGTCTCATTGGTTAAAATATCTAGACCACCATATGAATACAGTAGACACTTGAAGAATAAAATCAGATTATCACTTTTGCTCATTAAATTTATTCAGGACACTGTGCTGTGAGGAGATACATGATCCAATGAGCACATAAAGATAAGCCTAGGTCAGTTGTAAACAACACAAAATACCAAACCAACCATTCTTCAATTCACACGGTTATATAAATCTGTTATAAAATTCATTTAAAATAAGAAATGCTAAGGACCATGATTCTTTAATTGAAATCATCACCAATGTTGGAAAAATATTAGGTTCTTTAATTTCTGTTCCATTGAGCAGCAACAAAAAACCAGAAATTCCATATTTACAACTCCATTATATCAGAAAGGATGCCCTGGAGTTTTAAGATTCATGCGTAATTGTCTTCTGCTCCTGAGAGAGCAACCCTTCTCTGAATTTGTTTTTCAACAAAAAGTAAGTAACAACAGAAAACTTCTTTGTTCATTAAGGTTTAGGATTAATAAGTCCAGTTTGAGTGGAAATTTTGTAACCAAAGCATTTAAAAGCTTGTTATAGTGAAAGAAATGCAGAAATACCTGTTCCAACCAAATATTAAATACAGTATATAGGAAAAAAAGTTACTGTTCTGCCATAGGAAAATTTATGTTTCGGTCACATTCTATAGGAGTTCCCTCCGCCAGTCCTCCAGACACTTTTAAACATACCCAAATCATATATCCAAGTAGGCTTAGGAATTACACTTCAAACATCTATATGAGCACCCCCATTTTGCCTTGAAAATTATGGTAGTTTTCCTCATTCTCTAGCTCTGGTGAACATTTTTGTGAATTCCTGGTTTTCATGCCCACTATTGACTCAATGCCTCTGGTCTAATATTTAAGGATGCAGATTCTTTTCAACTCTTCCTATTCAAGAGTGGCAGTCTATTTGACCACAGGATGCATCAAGACTAGTCTTGTGACTGTAACAAATGTAACAAACTTGAAGTTCTGCAAGTTCTGAACCCTAGACCTCAAAACATCTAGCAACTTCTGCCTTCACACCACTGACAATGCTGCTCTGAGATTGCCAAGTGAAGGGGAGTCCATTAGACTCCTGGAGGATGAGCAGTCACATAGAAAACGGAGGCTGCCCAGCCAACAGTCCATACCATATGCCAGACATTTGACTTATTTGGATGCTGTAGCCTAGCAGATTCCCCAGTGCAGAGGTCCCCAACCCCTGAGCCACTGACCCATACTGGTCTATGGCTGTTAGGAACAAGGCCCCACAGGAGGAGGTGACTAGAGGGCGAGTGAGCATTACAGCCTAAGTTCTGCCTCCCATCAGATCAGCTGTGGCGTTAGATACTCAAAGGAGCAGGAACCCTATTGTAACTGTGCATGGGAGGGATCTAGGTTGTGCACTTCTTATGAGAATATAACGAATGCCTGATGATCTAAAATGGAAAAGTTTCATCCCCAAACCATTTCCCACCCCCACCCCATGGCTGTAGAAAAAATTGTCTTCTAGGAAACTGGTTCCTGATGCCAAAAAGGTTGGAGACCATTGCTCTAGTGGAATACAATTGCTTGAGAAACTGGCAGATGAAATTAACAATGTAACTGTCCAAAATCATAAGAGATAGTAATCATATTGGTAAATTTAGTATTTTAAGCCCTGAAATTTTGGGTTGGCTTTTTAGGCAGCAATAGATAAGAGATAAGACGCTTAATCCTTCTATTTCCCAGTAGATCCTTGGATTAATGGCCTGGGTTTGGACCATCTAGAATAAAATTTTTATGGCAGTCAGATCCACCTGGAAAGATTCCTCTTTAATTCTTAAACAAAAACCATGTTAATTCTGTACTTGAATTAATTCATCCATAGAAAGATGAATACACAGGACAAAATTTACACCCTAAAGTGAACTACAGAGACTTTATTCAATAGATAATTTAAGAATAAGTATGTTGTACAATGTAAAAATACATGGGTAAACATACCACAAAGGA
The DNA here is from genome assembly GCA_963573385.1 of Cacajao melanocephalus. Classification (NCBI taxonomy): domain Eukaryota; kingdom Metazoa; phylum Chordata; class Mammalia; order Primates; family Pitheciidae; genus Cacajao; species Cacajao melanocephalus. Next base: position 115,919 of record CAUYLG010054346.1, read on the forward strand.
TACCATGTTGACATAAACATTCCATGATTCAGCAGCTACCAAGCTTTCTTTATTTGGGAATTGGTGAGGTCTTTAACCAGAAAGCCTTAGTTTCTCCTTACTCATACTGCTTTGGATTCTATTCCTTTATCACAAAGGTTTGGTTTTAGCCTCTAAACACATTTTAATCTTCTAATTTTCAGACTGACTTGCTGATTGCAAAGTAAGTTTGGCCTACCTTCAATTTCTAAATGCCTAGTCTCGGTTTCATAGATACCATTAATCAAGATACCATACTATAAACTATTTCTGACGCTGAATGCTAGAAGACCAGTGAGTACATTCATGTAATTACAATAAATGCTTTTATAGTGTGTAAGGATTTCTGCAAAATGTTTCCTTAAAAATGGCATTTGTGAAGTGACTGATGCAATTATGACCCTAAGGATATTACAGTGTTTCTGACTTTCTGTAGAAAATAAATGTAATAGGCTGAGTGTGACATTGAAGATTTCTTTAATCATAGGTCCTTTCTTTCTTAATTGTCCCTTTTTGTTTAAAATTAAGTGCTCCAAATTTAGGTTCAAAGCATTCCACTAACTGCTCTACTTAAATCTTGCTACATAGTCATTTATGTTCACTTACAGATTATTTACAAAGTCTCCCAGCTGCTTCCTTTAACTAATTGTCCACGATGCCACATTAAAAACTATTTTACCACTGTTGGACTTTTGTGAAATTCTAGTGTTTAGCTAAGTAAAAATGAAAACATTTTTAATAGTTCTCCTCTCCCACTTAGTAAATCCTTAAATATTATCTCCTTTCATGGAATTCAGGGAATATGCTCCTCTATATGTTACTGGAAAATCGTGTAAAAAAATTTACATTTTATGTAATTCTTCAGCCAAAATCAAGCTCAAGTAACATAAAAAGTCCAGAAATATAATGAAATTTTCATCAACATAAACCACATTTTACATGTTCAATAATAGAAAGACAAGATTAGAGCCTTCTCTTGAAAACTTTCACTCTGCACATCTGGGCCAATTTATCAATCAACTCTGCCCCACTTACTAAGTCAATTCCTGTTTCTCATCAAAAGGAAGATATGGTACCTACTCCAGAGTAATGCCATAGTAATTTTACATAAAGTCTGACTTTGATTTTTATGTTGTAATTTGTAACCCAAATTTAATCATTGGTCTTTGAGCATTTCTCTGAAAGAGCCTAAGATTCCACCTTATTCTCAGGTTCTAGAAATTGATCCCTTCTTGGACTCCTATGTCCTCTGAGAACTAGGTTCTGCCTTGCTCCTGTCAGAAAGGTCTTCAGCCCAAATTCTTCTAGAGGCTAAGCAGAAACAGTAGATGAGACAGGCAGGATGTAAGACACCAGAGAGTTTTGGACTTGCATGTCCCAAATAAAAAGTACAAGTGCTTAACTGTGACAGATTGTTGCCATATAAGAAAACTAAATCTGTTATTTTTTGGTCTTCCAATTATTCCAAGAGAAACCAGAAATCCATATTTATTCTGAGAAATTTTTCAATTTTTTAAATGTTGGGAACTAATGCAATAGTAAAAACCTTGGTCCAAAAGGACACACACACACACACACACACACACACACACGCACACACACACACACACCTGCAGGCAGAACCTTGGCTTAGGGGCTCCATTATGAAAATTCTTATAAAAAATAAAAATATTAATAAGCGGAACTCTTTCTTGGCAGAAATGTAGAGATATTTTTCAGTTAGAAAGGAAATAGACTCTCATTGTTTTGGGGGCTGTCCTCTGCATTGTAGGATATTTGGCCTCATCCATGTCTTGCCCACCAGATGCTAGCGGCACCTCCCCATCCAGTTGCTATGAAAAAATGATTCATAACATTCTAGGATGGCAGCATGGCCACTGCTGAGCATGCCCACTATGGGAACACACTATGTTCAAATTCTAGTAGTGCATGGCTACTTATTTGCCATGTGGCTTTAGGCTAGTTACTTAAAATTTCTGTGCCTCAGTTTCTTTGTTTCTAAAGGAGACTTATAAAAATAGTAGTACTTACCTCATAGGTACTTCATGAGTTAAATTAGCTAATTTCTATGAATCTCTTAGATCAATGACAGGTACGTAATACATGCTATATATATATGTTTATTGAATAAATAAATTTCCTGCAAAGGCACTCTCTTTGAATCATCTTTGTAGTGAAAAGCTAGAAAGAACACAATTGTCCTTCGTTAAGCATCCTGAAAATTCCCATAGGGACTTGGAAAAATGTATAAATATATCAGCTCAGCTCACTAGATGAAAATTTACAATGTAAGAGGAATATCATGCCACAAGAAACTTCTGCAAGATGGCTTAGAATTATTCTGCTTTTTCCCCTTTGCTAAATGGTGCCTTGGATTGTTCAAAGAGAGATTTGAGCTAACAGCTAATAATCCCCCTGTGAACTCAAGAAACGTGTATTTATCATGAGAGTGAATGGAATTATGCTGTTACAACTATCTTTAAAAGAAACCAGAACTTTACCTAAAATACGAAGAAAAATACATTGTAAAGGAGGATTTAACTTACTACTTCAGAAGCAGTCAATCTTTGGATATATAAAGTAGTTGTGTCAATGGATTAAAAAGAGTAGAAATTATCTCCTTCCCATTGTTTCTCTAGATTGTCAATATAATCACAAGTGAAAAATAAGATATGTCAGAGATGTGAATTCATAAAAATCAGGGAGGCCACCCATCACCAGCAACATCATCATAAGAAGTTACGACACTAAAATGACTAATTCTTATGGTCAGTCTTCATTTCCCAAATTTATCCTGGATAAAATCAAGATGTGAAGTTTTCTAGGAAGTTTGGGAATGGAGATAATATCGGACACTTATTGAATGTTACTGATAAACATTTATTGAAAATCCATTTTACTATCCAGAGTTGTCAAGATTTGTCTAAGACTCACTGGCTCTCAACTGGGGGTGATTTTGCTCCCAGGCAACATTTTGGTTGTCACAACTGAATTGGGGTGATGCTACTGGCATCTAGTGGGTGGAAGTCAAGGATGAGGCCAAACATCCTGCAATGCAGAGGACACCAGCCAAAACAGTTGTTTGATCCCAAGTATCTATAGTCCTATGGATGAGAAGCCCTGCCAGAAGGGGATGAAGCTTAACCTCTAACTTGGCCTAAGTGAGGAAACCAAGAGCTGCATTTCAACAAAGTTCCACTACATAATACTGACCATTTGCGTTATACAGCATGATCTGAAGCAAACAACATAATTTTAGTTTCAGGCAAATCTGGTTTAAATCCTACCTCCTCCATTAGCTACATAAGCTTGGGCTCATCTGTACCTCAGTTTTCTCATCTGTAAAATGGAGATATTGGTGGCACCTACTTCATAGAGTAATTATTGGAAATAAGTTATTGTATGCAAAGTGCCTAAAATAGTGCCTGGTCCATGGGAAACACTATATATAATCTAAACATTAAGTAAATGATGAATAAATAAAACAGACATACAATGCCTATCTTTCTATGTCAATTCCTCCTCTTTTAACCTTAGTGGTGAAACAGGAAATATGGCATTGATTGTAGTCCTAGCAGGGAGCATAATTATTTTACAACACTGGATTTGTTCTTCTTCAGTGCATTTCATTGTACTACACTATGGCTCATCTACAACTGAGTGTGTTTATGAAGTATGTACTGTTTACAGAATGCTAGGTGATGCAAAGATGGACAACCTGATTCCTATGTCTTATTCCTATCTTCTCCCTGATTCAGAAATTCCTAATTGTTGAAAATTAAAGTATGCCTCACATGGAACATGTCTTGCTTTTGTTCCTTTCATCCATGGCTCATTCAAATAAAGGTCAGACGTGACAAAATCATAGCTATATACAATTGCATGCTGTATTTGCAAACAATAATTTTTAGTGAAAATACCTTGAAATCTATACCATACCAAAAAGATATATACATTGCCAATTGGTTTTCTAAATTGGCTGCTTGTATTTTTCTGAAATCTCTACTTTTCTCTGTCTTTCATCTTTTCCAGCAGTCTTCTCAACAAAGCCTTATCAGATTACTTTCCCTTCTTTGAAGGCTGAAATAAGAATTAAAAAATGTAGTGAAACACTCAACCATTGTGATGTTTATGGTGGAGTCGTGTTCTCTATAATCGGGGCTTTAAGATTCATTGGGAATAAAAAATCTGTTTACTCTGCTGGAGGAATTAGGCTCTGAAGAAATTGTTTTAGTTCTCTTTGTTTATAATGATTTGTTAGCTCTTGACTGCAGAAATAATTTTGTTGTTTACATTAATCTATGGTGGCAGTATTAACTTCACATCATACATAAATATAATTATTGATCATTACCAGCTGTAATTCAGTGTTAGAATTACATATTTACATAATTGTGCTATTAAGTATAAACTTGAACTTCATATCTGGGGTCACAAATAACTGGAGGCAGTAGAAACAGAAAATTCTGATTATATGTCATTCATACTTTAATATACACTGTTGCAATTTTGATCAGTGTTAATGTAAATATTTTTATGTACTTTACAGCAATGAGATGCTAATGGATAGAAATTACAGCAATATTGATCTAGCTAATAAAATGTAATACATTAGTAAGAAAGGATATTTATTATATGCTTCAACGATTACTATACATCATCTGCCTAAGGAACATGAGCTGCATCACCAGCAAAAAAAAACAAAAAAAAAACTGCTCGAACTAGACCCTATAAGCTTCTCCCCATTCACAATCACGGTTTTCCTGCTGAATGTTTTATACTGATGTGGATTTAACAAGAGCAATGCCATTTCTAAAACATGCAACTATTTCTTTTTATGTAATTATTACATGGAAAACATTCCATAATAATCAGCAAAAACTGTCTAAAAATATTCTTTAAGATGCTACACATCTCTGCATTGTTTAAATCTCAATAAATGTGCCATATGTAAACAATACAGTAAGCCCTAATTTTTAATCTTAGAACTCAATTCCAAAAAAACAAACAAACAAACAAACAAAAAAATACTTCTCAAGCAGAATTTCAAATGAAGCAACTTGGGCTTTGATGTCAAAACTCGATAAACTTCTAACTTATTAACACTATATTCCCATTTACTTTTTGAAGCTATTTTTTAAATGTATAAAATTAAAACTGAAAAGGAATTTAAATATTAGACAAATTACTTGTTTTCTGTTCCTAATTCATCTATTTTATTCAATTTTATGAGATTGCCATTGTCATGTGTCAGAATTAATCAAATAGCAATTTTATTTGGTCCAACCCAACTATGTATCTATCTATTGATCTATCTATCCATCTATATCAATCTACCCCCATAAGTATTTTTTCTTAAAGGTAATACATATTCATGAAAAAAATTCCAAAGTATACCAAAGGTAAAAATAAAGCACAAAACTAGTTCTCCTGTTTCTTCCTTATCCTCAATTCTTCTACCCTAGTTCAATTTTTAGTTATGATTTTTGGTTGTATGAATGGTACAATATTCTGTACCTTGCTTTTTTGCTGATTAAACATAACAAAAACTTTTCATCTTAAGCATATAATCATGTATAGTTCAGTAGTGTTAAGTACATTTACTTTGTTGTGTAATCAATTTCCAGAACTCTTTTCATTTTGTAAAATTGAAGATCTGTACTCCTTAAATAAAAACAAATCATTCCTGCTTAGCCTCTAGGTCCTGGCAATCACCATTCCCCTTTCTGTCTTTATAAATTTGGCTACTTTAGGTACCTCATATAAGTGCAATCGTATGGTATTGGTCTTTTTGTAAATAGCTTATTTCACATAATGTCTTTGAGGTTTATCCATGTTGTATGTAGGATGTTCAAGAATTTCCTTCCCTATTAGGGCTGACAAATATTCCATTGTATGCATGTACCATGTTTTACCCATTCATCAGTTGATGAGCACTTGGGTTGCTTCCACCTCTTAGCTATTGTGAATAACGCTGCCAAAAGCTTGGGGGTACAAATACCTCTTCTAAAGTCTGCTTTCAATTCTTTTGGGCAAATACTCAGAAGTGGAATTTTTAGATCACATGAGGATTCTACTTATAATATCTAATTTATTGAGTGGTTTTATCATGAAAAAGTGCTGAATTTTGTCAAGTGCTTTTTCTGCTTTAATTGAGGTGATCATGAGGTTTTTGCCTTCATTCTGTTATGTGGTATATATTATGTTTATTTATTTATTTATTATTACACTTTAAGTCCTGGGACACATGTGCAGAACGTGCAGATTTGTTACATAAGTAAACATGTGCCATGGTGGTTTGCCGCACCCACCAACCCATCGTCTATATTAGGTATTCCTCCTACTATACCTCCTGTTGCCTGCCCCCACGACAGGCTCCAGTGTGTGATGTTCCCCGCCTTGTGCCCATGTGTTCTCATTGGTCAACTCTCACTTATGAGTGAGAACATGCGTTGTTTGATTTTCTGTTCCAGTGTGAGTTTGCTGAGAATGATGGTGTCCAGCTTCATCCATGTTCCTGCAAAGGACATGAACTCATCCTTTTTTATGGCTGCATAGTATTCCATAGTGTATATGTGCCACATTTTCTTTATCCAGTCTATCACTGATGAGCATTTGGGTTGGATCCAAGTCTTTGATATTGTGAATAGTGGTGCAATAAAAAACACATGTGCATGTGTATTTATAATAGAATGATTTATAATCCTTTGTGTATATTCTTAGTCATGGGATTGCTGGGTAAAATTATATTTCTACCTCTAGATCCTTGAGGAATTGCCACACTGTCTTCCACAGATTGGAGCTGTTCATATTTGGCCATCTTCCTGAGAAGAGGTTGATTTATTTTTATATGTTGAATCTTCTAGCATTCCAGGAACTAATCACACTTGATAATTGTGTATAATCCCTATAATGTTGTGTTGAATTCTCTTTACTAGTATGTTGTTGAAAACATTAGCATCAATCTTCATCAAGGACATTTGTCTGCAGTTTCCTTTCATGTAGTGTCTATCTGGCTTTGTATCAATATAACACTGGCTTCATAGAATGAGTCTAGGAGTATTCCCTCCCCTTCAATTCAAGTGTTTGAGGAAGAGTTTATATTCATTCTTATTTAAATGTTTGGTAGAATTCACCAGAGTAGCCATATGGGCTGGGCTTTTATTTGTTGGGAGACTTTTATTTATTGACTCAGATTCTTTATTAGTTTATATATATGTTTAGATTGGTCTGTTTCTTCATTTTTCAGTCTTGATACAGTATGAACCTTGCTTTAAAAATAAAGAAAAGAAAAAAAACTTCATGATATACCTAAGAAAAGTCTTCGTTACTGTTTATACACATTACCTTATGATAGAGACAAGAGGCAGCCAAGTGTTCCCCCTGCAAAACCCTGCCTTCAAGCCTAAAACAGCCTGGAGGCTGAAAAACTGGACAGCTGGTCCCAGATGAAGCCCACCATTTCCCAACTGATTCTTTCTGAATAATGCCCACCTGCACGCTGGGAGGATAGGGTGGAGCCTCAGGAAGTCCATGCTGTTTGCAGGGGGAAGGAGCTTGGCCCCTGCTGTTCCTGAGCGGAGACCTGGGATTCAATCTGTGAGATGGGGGCCTGCTAACAGGAGCCCCTCTCACTTTACTGAGAATTTTATTTTTCCTTTTTGCTCAATAAATTCAGTTCCTTCTCACCCTTCAAAGTATCTGTGTGCCTAACTTTTCCTGGTTGTGTGACAAGAACCCATTTTTTTTTCTACAACCATTATTATTTTTGACAGTTGTAAAGAACTCTACAATCTGTTTAACTATAATTTACTTCCCTCAACCAGCCCCTTAAATCCCCTTTCATAGGTGTTTAAATTCATTTTTAGTTGGGTTCATTGAGATAGAATTTGCATGCAATAAACTTATTCTTTATAAGCTGACATTTCAATGAGTGTTGGCAAATATATACAGTCTTGTAAACATTACCAAAATCATTATATAGAACATTTCCTCAAAAGTTCCCTCTTGCCCATTTTCAGTAATTTTCTTCCCCCAGATAACCACTGATATGCTTTCCATCCTTATAGTGTCACCTTTTCTGGAAAGCCATGTGAATAGATTGAAATAGTATACAGTCTTTTATGTTTGGCTCTTTTCATTTAGCTAAGTGCTTTTGAGATTCAGTTATGATCTTGTATGCATTTGATTCCTTTTTATTTCTGAGTATTATTCCATTGTATGGATGTGGCACAGTTTATGGACATTTAGGTTATTTCCAGTTTGGGGAAATTATAAATAAAAGACCTAACAATATTTACACATAGTTCCTTGTTTGCACAGTGTTTTCATTTTTCTCAGGAAAATACCTAGAATGAGGTTACAGGATCATATTTAATATATGTCTAACTAGTTTTCAAACTACTAGCATTCTTACCAACAATATCTGAGAGATCTCGTTTCTCCACATCCTCAGCAGCCCTTGGTAGGTTTTTATTTTTTCATTTCATTTATTTTTTTTCGAGGGTTGGGGGGGGTCATTCTAGTAGAAGAGTTTTCTCCCTGACTCCCAAAAGCAGAGATTTTGCTTCTACCACAACTTCAGCAGGAGCTGACTCTTGCCAGACGGTTGGGGAATAGAGTTTCTTGTTGCACCCTAGTGGCAACAAACTCATTGGGGTTTTAAATATTTGCATTGCCCTAATAATGAATGATGCTAGGCATATTTCTCTTATTTTTCATTAGTATATCTCTTGTTATACAAGTACCTGTTCAATTTTTTTTTTACCATTTTTAAATATGGCTTTTATTTTCTTAGCATTGAGTTTTAAGAGTTCTTTATAAGTATATTAGACATGCCAGTTCCTGATCAGATATGTATCCTGGAAATACATCCTTCATGTCTGTTTCTTGCCTCATATTTTCTTCATAGTGGCTTTCAAGAAGTAGAATTTAGTTTACTTTGATAAAAGCTAACTTTTTTTTGTTCTTTATGGTTTGCACCTTTTGTGTCTTATATAAGAAATATTTGCCTAATGCAAGTCACAACAGCTTTATCAAATATTTTCTTCTAGAATGTTTATAGTTTCATCTCACATATTAATATCTATGATTTATTTTTAGTGAATTTTATATGGTATGAGGTAAGAGTCAAGGTTTTATTTTCACATGTACATCTAGTTTTTGTAATACTACTTTTAAAGACTACCTTTCCCCACTGAGTTATCTTCCACTTTTCTTCCAGAAATTAATTGGCTACATATGCTCTGTTCTGAGGTCTGTATTTTAGATTACTGAAGCTTTATATAAATCTTAAATCAGGTGCATAAATCCTCTATGTTCTTATTTACTGCAATTATCCTTGGTAGAGTCATGCATTCCTAATTGATGAGTATACATATTAAGAAACGCATGCTCAAGTGATTTTGTTGTTATTTGACCATGATAGAGTGTACTTACCTATAGGGTATAGCCTTCTACACACCTAAGCTATATGGTATAGCCTATTGCTCCTAGGTTACACACTTGTATAGCATGTGACTATACTGAATACAGTAGGCAATTGTAGCACAATGGTAAGTATTTGTGTGTCTAAACACAGAAAATGTACAGGAAAAATATGATATTATAGGGCCACCATCATATATGTGGTCTCTCATTAAGGACCAAAACATTATTATGCAATTCATGATTGAAAATTTATACACTTTTAAATTAGGTTGTCAATTTCTGTAAAAACAAAATCTTTTTTTGTGTGTTGAATCAGTAGATCAGTCTGGGAATAGTTGACAAGATATCATCATTTAATATTTTGATTCACTAACATGGATCTTTTCCCTTCCCCTCATGTGACATTCACACTCTGCCATATATCATGGCTTTGGGGGTCATGAATGTGCTTTCTGCCCCTCTCCTGCTTGGCAGCAGACCCCTGCTTTATCTAACGTCAGTCCAGATGAGGCTGAGGCTGGGCGTGGTGTTTCTAGTCCTCCCCTAGTAGATGTCTGGAGCTGGGTTTCAGGAGAATTTTCTCCCTGATTCCCAAAAGCAGACAGATTTGGCTTCTACCACTATTTCAGCATCAGCTGACATTTGCCTAAGACCAGTGGGCAGTAGAGTTTCTTGCCCCACCCCAGTGGCAGACAGCTTGTTTCATGTGTGTAGAGTATCCCCATGCTCTTCAGTTTCATAACTCCCCCAACAGTCATCAGCTCTCTTTGATCTTCTGCAGCAGCTCTTATATCTTCTGCATTTTCGCCCATCTTGAGTACCCAGCACAGGCATAAAAGAGATGTAAGTTAAGTCCAGACTCCCCTTAGGTTTGGGGCTCCAGGATGATATTAATAAAAAACTGTCACATTGGCTCACACTCATCCTTTACGAATTTTTTTGTTGTTGTTTTATTCTTACCTGCATTTATGGCTGCTGTCTCTTATTCCCATGTTTGGCAAAAGGTGAAAGTTTGTCAAGTTTTTCCAGGGAGCAGAGCTTGCTACTCTTTGGTATTTAGTTGATATTGTTTGTGATCTTCCTCTTTAATAGACTAAAAAGTACATTATGATTTGTAGATTGCCCTGTTTTTCTCACTGTTAAGATAAAAGTGCAGCTTTTTGCATTCTAAGCAGAAATATAAATCAAAGTTCATTTTTAAAATTTCTTTTATTTCCCACTGCAAATAATCCTTCAGTGAATTTCTCTGTATATGAATCTGTATATGTTCGTTTTTCTGTATAATCAATTCTGAGCAATAGGTACACTTAAATAATACGTGATATTTTAATTTTGTTATACTTTGCTCAATTTTGATCCAGAGTTCATCTGTTTATTACTTCCACCAATAATTTTTGAGATTGCCTATTTTTCTAACCTCAACACTATTGAATATAATAAAAAATTTTATGATTTGCTATGTCTAACAAGAATGATATGTTGTTATAGTTTGTATTTATACTACTTTAATCATAACAAATGTTAAACAACTGTTCTATTCCTTGTTCATATGTCTTATTCTCTGAACTATTTTTTTTCTCATTTTTAAATAACATCTTTTCCTATCAATATACAAAAGCTTTTCAAAAATTTTAAAAAAAGGTTTCTGCTTATATTTTCTTCTTGTCTTTTTGACTGTTCATTAGTCAAATTCTCAATTATTTTATTTATGGCTTGGATGTTTGCAACCTGCTTAGAAATATTGTCTCTCTCTAAGATTATAAATAAATTTACTCATTATCTTATATAAAACATACACTGTTTCCTTTTAAAATCTTTATGTAAATATGATGCAATAATATTATTTTATTTTGTATGCATATGGCAAGCTAGGTACCCTGAAAAAACTGACTAAATATTTTGTTTTTCTTCACGTAATTTGAATGCCATTCTTATCATATATGTATCCTCCATATTTATTTTGTCTATATTTTTCCAAGGGCCAGCTTTTTATTTATTAAATTTTATTACTTTTTGGTTGCTCCTCTTTCAATATTCTCACTTCTTGAAATGTTCTTATATACTTCTTTATGTTTATTCATATATGTTCTATATATTAGAGCATATATTCATATATTATCTAGCAGTTTTCTAATTGCTAAAAAATTTTCATTGATGTTTACATTCATGAACATTGAATTTGTATACTAATTTAGAGATGATTGTCATTTTTATAATATTTTAGTCTTGCTATTCTCAAATAAGTTAACATTTCCAACTATTTAAGTCAGCTTATTTTCAAATGTTCCATATCCATTGTTTATTAATTTTACTTCTAAATGTTCTGTATGAGCCTGTTTAGGCTTTCATTAAAAATATCATAAACTAGATGTCTTAAATAAAGAAAATTTATGTTGTCATAGTTCTGGAGGCTAGAAACTTCAACATCAAGGATTCAGCAAGGTTTGGTTTCTAGTGAGAACTCTCTTCTTAACTTTCAGACCGCTGCTTTCTTGCTGTATCCTCACACGGCAGACAGAGAGAAAGCAACCTCTATGTTGTCTCTTCTTACAAGGACACTAATTCTGTAGGACTATGCCCCAATCCTTATGATCCATTTTAATTTCCTTCTTACTCCAAATAAAGTCACATTGGGGTTAGAGCTTCAACATATGACTTTGGAGGGAAGACAATACAGTCCATAGCATATTCATCTTTTATGTTATTATTATAAATGGAATATTTTTCAATTTTGTTTTTATAGGAAAGCCATGAACTTTTTGTATTGGTTTTGCAGTAAGGAACCTTGCTATGTTGTCTTAATGTTTCTATAGTTTTGGGGTAAAATACTTTGGCTATTCCACCTATAAAGTCCTACAATTAGATAATATTTTGCTCTTTTTCAGCATTTACCTTACATATTTTTCTTGTCTAACTGCATTGCCTAGTATTGCAAGACCATTATTAAAACATAGTGATAGAAATTGTTATATTATTCATTATTCATAGTGTGAATATTAATTCATTATTTTTTACATGAGAAGAAAATTAGGGCCAGGTGTGGTGGCTCACTCCTGTAATTCCAGCACTTTGGGAGGTTGAGGCAGGTGGATCAACTGAGGTCAGGAGTTCGAGACCAGCCTGGCCAACATGGTGAAATGTCATCTCTACTAAAAAAAAAAAATAGCCCAGCGCAGTGGTACATGCCTGTAATCAATCCCAGCTCCTCAGAAGGCTAAGGCAGGAGAATCGTTTGAACCTAGGAGGTGGAGGTTGCAATAAGTCGAGAGCACACCACTGCACTCCAGACGGGGTGACAGAGCAAGACTTCAACCCAATAAATAAATAAATAAAATTAGATCCAGAGAAATTATTCTTTGCTCAAGAATGTACATAAAGCTATTTTCAATAAAGAAAAAATACTATGTTATTGGACACAACATATTCAGTATTTTGTTGTTGTTGTTGTTGTTGTTATACTTGGAAAAAAACAATGTGTACATGTAGATTTTGATGATATTTGTAGGTGGAGTGTTTTTGGACTTTTAGCTTTAAAACCAGATTTTTAGAAATGAATATACTTTACAGATTAAGAAAATGAAACATACTAAAACTGTTCTTCCTCACTCATGAGAACAGTAAACATGGAAAATGCTTAGGTTAGACCTCTACTCAAAATCCATTTTATCGAAAGTGTTTTATTTCCCCTGTGTAATGATTATCTCTTTTTCAACAAGTAAGAGTTAAGGGGATTAAAATCCCACTGGGGTACTAATTCCCCATTGCAGAGCAATTCTCCAGGTGGCATTGTACCAACCCAGTTCTGTCCCCTTTCTCACTTGTACCACTTGAATTTCTCGAAAATAACTGTAGATTGTGGTAAGAATGCAACATTCTGAGATGAGGGGAGCTGGTCAAAACAACTCAGGCTCTCTTCCAGTCTCCCACCCTGGAATCAGGGTGTCTCTCAAGGCTTTAACCCAGCATGTCTTGTGACCCCCAAGGTATAAAACCAGAGTGAACAACTTTCCAGCATCCCTCAGCTTCAGTACCTGTAGGGTATGCACAGATGAAACTCCATCTTTGCTGGACAGTTTTCCTGAGCCTTGTGGGACTGGCTCATAATGTATCCTAAGATTCTATTGTTCCTTGCTGCCTATCTGTGAATAATAAAACTTTAGGTAACTTATGTGTGTGGGTGTTTTGTCTTATTGGACTCAGACAAGTTAATAACCAGTGCACACTGAAACTGCTTAACATCCATTAATTCCTCTATTCAGCATCAGTACTATTCTTTTCAAGCAAGATTTTGGAAATTTATGTATAATTCATTCAACAAATAAATGACACTTGAGTCTTGCTATGTACTAGGCACTTGGACTAGGTACTAGATATATCAATAAAAATAAAAAATGGTCCACAAACAACAAAATATTTATTTGAGCGGTGAGACTAGCCATAATGACAAGAAAAAAAAAAAACCCAAAAAGTATATTACATTTCTCATAGCCTCTTAGTGGACACTGTGAGTATTTGAAATTGTTAAGTCCAAATAAAGAAAAGTCTTCATGTTCTGTAAAAACATGGAAAACCACTCAACCTTTCTATAACTCAAATATTTTTTTCCATAAAACAAAGACACTTGTGAAATAGTCTGTAACATGATTCCATTTTATGTTTCTCCATTATTGAATCTCATTGTTTGTTTCATCTTACCCTGTGAATTTCAACAGTGTTTGGTTGGCTCGGCTTGGCTTTGCTTTTGCAAATGCTCAGTTGATCATTTAGTACATATAATTGGAGGAAGAAAAAGAAGTAAGTGAATAATTAAATAAAGGGTAGTATGAGAAAAGTTTTTGTCATTGTTGCTGTAGTTTAGCTTTCTTTTATTTGTTTTCTTGTTTATATTATTTACTGCTTCCTTTGTAAAGTCAGATAAAGATGGAGAATTTATTAACCTCACCTATCTGTTCTTTGTCATTCTCCTTTACCTCCTAGGCAGCTGTTTGCCAGCACCATCTGTCTCAGCTATCTTCTTTGCCAATGTACGGAATAGTCCATAATTAAGGTGTTACTAGTTTTCCAGATTGCGTGGGTCTGTGGTTTTTCTACTAATTCTCGAAACCAACTGCCCATATACCCTAAGTTATAGCTTTGTCAAATACTTACAGGACTCCTGACTGTTTTCTATGCCTAACTCTTTGTCTTCTAGACTTTCTCTCCTTAGCATGTTTTCTCTACACTTAACTCTTTCTCAGTTGAATCACTCTGCATCCTCCAATCCCTTTGGCTACCCTAAGTTTTTCTCTTTTGCTGTCAAGTAAAAATTTACTCATTTTTACAATATTAAATTCAAGTGCCACTTCATCACTAAGCCTTTGCTGATGACAATATCTCTCAGATAATAAATATTGACCACCCTTTCCTTCATGTTTTACCTGTTAGTATTCCATCCCTCTTGTATCACAGTGCCTATATTTTTTTATTTACCCATTAGTGTGTATACTACACTAAGGCAGAAATTTTTCTGTTTTGTTTATTGTCATATTTTCTAAAACTATGCCTGATATTTGGCAAACACCTAATAAATATTTGTTGGATATTGCTCTAATTTGTTTACATGTTTATACCCTATTCAACTACAAGTCACCTGAGTCCAGAAGCCTAACCAGAATATAGATAAGTGAATATAAAGAATCCTTATTGAAATGGTTTTCTTAAAATAACCTGCAATTACTTCATAATATTTTGGAAACCCTACCTAATTTCCACTAGATTACAAGCCAGAGAAATTTTGTTACCAAAAAGAAGCTCAGATCCAGATCCCAAGAGAGGGTTCTTGGATCTCATGCAAAAGAAAAAAAAAATTTAGGGAGAGTTCATAAAGTGAAAGCAAGTTTATTAATAAAGTAGAGAAATAAAAGAATGGCTACTCTACAGACAGAGCAGCCTTGAGGGCTGCTGGTTGCCCATTCTTATAGTTATTTCTTGATGATATGCTGAACAAGGGATGGATTATTCATGCCTCCCCTTTTTAGACCATATAGGGTAACTTCCTGATGTTGCCATGGCATTAGTAAACTGTCATGGTGCTGGTGGGAGGGTAGCAGTGAGGATGACCAGAGGTCACTCTTGTGGCCATCTCGGTTTTCGTGGGTTTCAGCCAGGTTCTTTAATGCAAACTGTGTTATCAGCAAAGTCTTTATGACCTGTATCTTGTGTTGACCTCCAATGTCATCCTGTGACTTAGAATGACTAACCGCCTGGGAATACAGCCCAGTAGGTTTCAGCCCTATTTTACCCAGCTCCTATTCAAGATGAAGTTGCTCTGGTTCAAATGCCTCTGATATTTCCAGTGAATTTTTAAGCATCATTGGCCTTTAAATTATTATTTTCCCCTATTCTGCCAGGAAACACTAGAAATGCTCCAGAAATGGACAACTTATGCTTCCTTCTGATAAGACACCAAGCATCCTTTCAGGAGGCTCTTCAATGCTTCGTCAAGTACCATGCTCAACAACTCAGATTTGAGGACACAATGAGAGTTTATTATGGGAGACAGACTACAATGAAACTGAAGTACCTTCTCTTTCTTATTTCTTCTTCAATCTACCAGCTTTGAGAAAAAAAATATATATATGGGATGAAATCTTTACCTACTGTATAGGATTGTTACCCAGCTATGTTGGACCAAGAGAATGTGACATCAAAATAAATTGTTTTTGATTAAATGCAACACCAGACATAGACAAGTCAAGAAAAATCTTTTTTACTCTTAACCTGATTTACTTGCTATGTGAATTGCTGTGTCCTTTGCATTTAAAGTTTTCTCATTTGTAAAAGGGAATAATGATTCAGACCTCTTCACAAGATCACTGTGTCACTTAACTAATTAATACTGTAATTATAAAGTACTTAGAAAATATAGTGCACTGTACAAATGCCAAGTGTTGTTATTAGAATCATCTGAGTGCTCAGCTCATCTACATTTACTACTTTAGCAAGGCAAATAATTTTAAACAGTAAGAAAGCCTCACGTATACATACTAATTAATCTAATTTAAACATATATTATGTACTGTAAATATGCCTTGTTAAAATATGCATTCTAGTAAAGGCCATCATTAAAATCATGCTTCAGAAATTAAGTTGAGTTGCTTGAGGTCTACATAAAATGAATTCTACTTCAGCCTTTTTATAGTGACAGTTTAGATCACATTTATTTTACAAATAATTTCTCTGTTGTTGTTTGATTAAATGTTGATTGCCAGGTACTCAGTTAATATGCATTTTTAAGTGAGACTAAAAGGAGGGAAATTAGCACACTGCCATTGTCTCTGTATTGAAATAGTTGTAAAGAAACAATAAATTTAGCTGCTATGCTATTATTTTAGTCTAATATCCATTAGGGGACCTTTTCTGGAAAGGAAATGCCCTAGAGTGGAAGATGAAAGTTTGATGTGTGCTTTAGGGAAAACTTGATTTTGGCAGTGAAAACTACATTCTCTCCATAGGTTAAATCTGCAGGTCCTAGAGTTGATAGAACATTAGCAAAGCTTAATAGAATCTATGAGTATAGCTTTATTGCAACAGTACATCAAAAGGCAAAGCACAATGACTAATTCTCCAGGTAAAATAGAGATTCTATGAGGGTTGTTTTTTCTCTTAAATGAATCCACTATTAAGAAAAAAAAAGATTAGCTGGTTCCAGGTAACAACATTTTAGTCACTACAGTCAAAAGCTGAATTCTGTATTAAGCTTTTTCAATTCCTTCCAAAAACTACAAGCTAACTGGTCGATTGGATCAATACCTTAACATTTTTCCTGGTAGAATTGCTATCGCTGAGTATAAAATACATTCCCCCCTATGGTATACTACTGTCCAATCCTTGTAAGAGTCCACCTTTTTTCAGAGACTTAAAGACAGTTTCAATGGCTGTCAATAATAATAACAAAATACACCAAGGAATGGTGTGAGACTTTTCTGTCTTACTTTATACTCACAAATACCGTCAATGAGAATTTCCTTAAGCCTCTAATTATTCCGCATTTCCTAGGGCACATTAAACAACTGCTTACACGTTTTTTCCATTGAAAACTACAAATAAGCTAATAAACGAAACCATCTTTCCCACCTCCTGACTCTTTTATAGTAAATAGTCTCCTGTCACACAACAACATGCAAATGACGACCAATTGGATATAGTTACCCCTCTATAACCATAAAATGGACTTTTGACTAGAGGAATCAAAATACATATCTGGAAAGAAAACTTTAAGAAATGAAACTGATCATATTTACCTCTGTCTCTTAGTCACCAGACCAATCAGGTAATTTCTAGTTTTGCAACCATTGCAATGAAAGAAAAGCAAGCTCTTTCACCATTTTGATTCACAGATGAAATGTATTTTTGAGATTAAAAGGCGACGTACTGGAAAATGTATTACAAAGAAAAAGTACATTTTAGAAATATTGTTGTTCCTAAGTAATACAATAAACATATTGATGTAATTATTTTTTAATATTTCCTAGGCATAGTCATCATAAAATAATCTAAAACATATTTACATCTTTCTCTTTCCAGTTCCTCCCTATCATCTTATCTTCTGTTTAAAGTAAAAGAATAGAATACGTCAAAAGATATTGCTCTGTGTCATTAAAATGGGCAGAAGCTATGGTCAACCATGCATTGTTAAGTAAATTTTAAAACTTAGTTGCAACAGTGAGAATATTAGTTATGAATGCAGTTAAGCGCCAAAGTCTTGAATTTTTTAAATATTTAATTTATTTTTAAAACACAGACTTGTATATCAACCTTCCTAACAGTTTCAGCTCATTCTTACAGTCTTTTAAACACGCTTTTAGTTTGATACAAGAAGATATTAAACTATTTGTATTTTTAAGCAACTTGACATTTCCATTAATAGTCATATACCTTTTATAAAAAGGCTTTTAAGGAAGAATTTATCATCAAATTCAACTGTGAATTTGAAACATATTGTTTAACAAAAAAACAGAAATTTTCAGTCAATAATAAATAATACACTTATATGTTTTTTTTCTCTATCAGTATCTCTATTTTACTTCTATTGTGATGGCCTATGATTGGTGATAGAGATTTTAGTGTTACTGTATAGCAATATCTTGATTTACAAATTACTCAGGAGCTGAGCAGCAGTAAAAGGAATCAACAGTGTCAAAAAACAAAAAGCCAAAACAGTGATGTTATGTAAAATGTTAACTATTTGCAAGTCAGCTGTATGACAAAAATACTTCTAAACATAGATTGGTTGAGATAAACAGGGTAAGCCATAAGGAATCATGAAGTCTGATAATTTGTCTCTAGTTCAAAACATTTTTTACCTGAAAGTTCAACTCATTAGGAATAACCCTTATTTCCAAAATCCTATTACTAAATTAAAATGGGAACGATCTGATTATTTTTCAAGGATTGTATTGTTGGGCTCATTATTCAACAGTTTTCTTCTACAGTGATTGATTCAACTGAGAACTACGTGGTATGTGACTTCCCAGGTTCTCAGAGTGATCAGAGCTGGGCTTGAACCCACAATTTTTTTGATTACCCCATAATGAACTTCAGGGCTACCTCTAGTAGAAGAGCGAAATGCTTTTGGTTGGTTACATTGACAGGGGTTCTGTGGGCATTTGGAAGAGAATCTAAGGGCGAATCTGACTGAAGTTTCAGGATCATTTGCTGTAGCGGAGAACGAGTTTTAATCTTTGATGGACTTCACCTCTTATCTACTTTACTGTTTCTCAAAACATGTGTCATCCACCTCCAACCTTACTCATTTCTTCCCATGCCATCTTTCTGTTGAAATGACCAGAGTGACAGTACTTGGGCTGATTCTGGGGTTAACAGATATCACCTTTTTCTGTTCCTTCAGCATTTCTGATATCTTGGCAGACATATTCACATTTTTATTTCTGTTAAGTGTCCCCTAGAAAAGAAATTTATCATTAGTATTCCTCTTTGCTGAAACAAAAACCATTACACTACTGATATTTGTTTCTGCCTTCGTAGTTATCCTCCTCAAGATTAATAAAATATATTGTACAACCTTTGTAGCAGTGAGATTGTATTCTATACATTGAAATGGAAAAAAATAATTAGAAAAGGCAGCAGCTATGAAGAGATGGGTAATATACTCAAACATCAAAATGAAAGGAAAAAATTTGATAACATATACTGACAGTGTAGATACTAGAATCTAGCTCTGATTTTCATTTCTGGCACATTGCCAAAGCAGCCAAAAGTCAATGAATTATAGGCTGGTTGGATTGGTCCACAGGTGGCTGAGGCAGGAGGATCGCTGGAGCCCAGGAGTTCCAGGCCAGTAAAACCCAGTCTCTTTAAAGAAACAAAACAAAACAAATTCTAGAGGTTGATCCTTAATTTCCCTAGGCCATTTCTAGGCCGGTTTAAATTACTCTTAATTAAATCTACCACATCTACCTCTACAAATCTCAGAAAAGAGCATGACAGGTGTTATAACATGAGAACGAGACATGTGAAAGTGGGCTGGGAAGTGAGGAAGACTGAAAATGTCTCAACCTTCTGGAAATGTATTTAGTGAAACTAAGACAATAGTATATTCTGCATAGCATGATCACTCTTCAAAACAGAATATTGTAAAACTGTAAGGAAGGGGAAATCAGTCTAATGGTTTCTCTTCATCTTTTATACAGAGTCAACTACAAACATGAAATACTGAACAGAACTTTGATTTTTCAGAAGTACATCAGAAGCCTGTGAAAGTCATGGAAGGGATGCCAAAATGTCCTTGGGCAAACACCTTGTAGACTACTGACACAGCCTAATACTACTTAGGATGCAACCAACTCTTAAATTTCAAGGATATGTTTTTCCTCCAGGCGTGTTTTTGTAAAGGGGAGATAACTATTGCCTTTTGGATGGCTTTAGCTTTGACTTTGTGGCCTTCCTTTTCTCAATGAAAAGTTTAAAGTGTAAAAAAATCCTTTTCTTCCTCCTTACATGTATTCCTGTATAATCCACCACATCCAGGTTGTTAGTCTTTCTTTAAAAACCAGTAGGCATGATTATATAGTTATCCAGATACTCTAGTCAAATGCTATAAGCAGTGTAGGATCAGTCAGTCCCATTGCCATAAGAAGTAAACAAGCTGGTTTTTAAAGACTGAATTCAACTTTGTCCTGTATGCTTATTGTACGCAAAGCATAAGGAGATATTTATTCTGTTAAAATCAGATTCCTTGCAAGTAATGAAAAATAGAGTAGTAATAATAACAGCAACAACAATAAAAATAAATACCATTTTGCAGTTCTTTACAATATGCTAATTTAAAGAAAGAATTTGTCTAATCTTCCAACAACTCTGTATGTCATTATTATCTTCTTTTTAAACAAAAAATAAAATTTTATTTTTAAATAAAATAAGAAAATGGAGATTCTGAGAAATTAATAGCTTGAATTAATGTATTAAACGTCAAAACCAGAATTAAAACTCATACCCTGTGTCTTCAATTTTCTAGCTTCTGCTACTCCATCATTTTCTTCTATACTCCTAACTTAGTAAAGATTGCTTTGGTGTCTTACAGTGATAGATACGTTGGTGTCTCTAGAGATTAGCATCATTTATTTTATAAATTTATCTGAGAAATTCTATACTAGATATGGACAAAAATATAAACAGTTTATCAATGTTCGATAAATTCAACATTTGTTAAGCACTTGTTGAATTTCTATACATTGTACTTTGGATTTGGAGTTATATAAAATTGCAGGGAGCATGAAGATGTTCAAGCTCAAGATTCAGACTTAAGAGATATTTATTGACAAATGATTATTAAATATAAGCAGGCAGATAACATCTTCAACTGCGGGAATGTAGCAGAAGAGCCAAGAGGCCAAACACTCTGAGAAGCCACAAATAATGGACAAGGGAAGAAGAGGAGCCAAGGATAGAAAGTAGCTAATAAATCAGCTAACTAAACTTCATTTGTATTTCTGTGTGTAAGGAGCTGAGTATGACAGTAAGAAGAACACAAAGTAATAAAAGTCATAGTCAGCTGTGATTCGTTTTCCAGTAGAAATTATCCATAACAGGAAGTGCTATCAAAAACATTAAGTAAAAATTGGCTTTTAATAAGCATTTATAAAATATATGTGAAGATCAATAAACAAATCTAGTGCAGTGGTCCCAAACATCCACTAGAATTTGAAAAAGTTAGGGTACTTAAATAAATAGTTTCCTAAGCTCCAATCCAGATTTATAGAATCCAAATACCTACTTAAAGATTTTTCTGTCTTTCCTTCTCTTTTTTTCTCTTTTTCTCTCTTTTCCTTTCTCCTTTCCCTTCCCTTCCCTTTCTCCATCTTTTTACTTTCCTTTATAATTCTGATGATGAGACAGCTTTAGGAATTGCCAGTGTAGTGACATAAGACACATATTTTGACAGGAATGGAATTTAAAATATTTTAAATATTATCTAAAGTATTCATTTAGCTTATTGGAAGAAATAGAATTTTACAGTTCTGGAAATTAATTGTTAGGGAAATAGATGAGTGAGCTTAAGTGAGAAAAAAAAAGAAGAAAATTTTATAAATATAAGTCTGCAATTAGATTTGCAGTTTCGAATGCATTATTGCTGGTATGCTATCTAGTGCTTACCTAAGGAAGAAACACAGATGATAGCCTGACGGACTGGTAAGACCTAATGATTATGTATCCAAACATAGAAGATGAGTTCATTTTGTCCTAGTGCTTAGTGTTCTGATACCTGAGTAAATCCATTTTTTAAGTTGAAGTTTCTGGAATACTTCACCTTTATTTGAAAGCATTTAGGGAACACTATTGTTGTTTTTGTTTGAAATAATTTTATCAGTGCTTTAGTTTGAGATATTCTAATACCTTTTCTGATAAAATTTGTCAGAAAATGTCAGTATGAGACCTATGCGGAACCCCAGAAACTTTGGCTAAGTTTGTGCAGAAAACTTGACTTGCTGTATGATTTTCAAGTAGTGTCTTTATAAAGTATCAGGTGAAGCAAAAACAAACAAATTTCTTTATATATTCTTGCTTTTAGAACTTACATAAATACTGAAAAGAATGTGTAAATATACGTGATACAATTCAGAGAATTATATCTCAAGGAGATTACTTATTAATTTCAGAAATATATTTATGTATAAACCATGGTAGGGAGTATCAGGTAAAATCCTGTTGAAATGAAAAAAAACAAAGTAAAAGTAGAAGATTTACCAGAGCTAATACCAGTAAAATAGATGGAGTAATTTTGGGATGAACATTCATGAATTGTGGAATGTTTAAGATAAAAATGTTATTTAGCAAGAATCTGATCCTTTTTTAAAAATCATAAATATGAGCTTTAACAAGGACTATCCTGTAAGTCCCTGGTGGTTAATTGGCTGTGCCTCAGGAATGCATTTATTATTTTTTTGGGAAAATCCATGTCCAATAATGTTGACAGTATAAAAGAATGGGAGACTCAGTAGGTAGAACACTTATTTAGTAGATAGAGGCAAAAATGAGAATATTATTCCACTCTATTCCAATCTTCAAAATATCACCCTCCCCAAAAGTTTCTGAACCAAATACTTTTAAATTGGATTAAACAGATAACTATACAGTTTTTTTTTTTCCTTTTTAATTCTAACAATGGAATGGATCATAAAAATAAGGGCTACTGGTTGTTCTTTCCCCCAAATACTGGAAGTCTGAAAGGTGAAAATGGCCAAGTGGAAAGCTGATTCTTTCTGCCCAGATTTGGGACATGAGTGCCCCATGCTTAAGCCTTAAAAAAGGGAAAATAAACCTTCTCTGCTATAGCTACTCCTAGCTCTAGAGCTCTCACCCCACCATTATTTTGTCCTCCCCAGATTAAGGAGTTCTTTGTGTTTGTTTTAAAGCAAGATGACTCAGAGACTACAAACACCATTCGAGATAAATTCCTGACAGAAACACCCACCGGTGGCTTCCCTTGATGCTGCCTTCACCTTGCCTGTTTAGGTGAAAGTCGCACAAGAATCCCTTTTTCACTCCAACATTTTTTAGTTAGATAAGAACCAAAAAAACTAGTTAAAATTATCAGAGTCAAAAAAAAAACTACACAAAATAACCCTATTTTAACAAGTATATACTCGAGTACATGATGCTGCATGCAGAGATATAAACAAACAAACAAAAAATTATAATGAGAGAACACACGGTGGGATACTGCAAATCCTTGTGGTAGATTGTTCTCTAGACACATGAAGGGATAATATAATCTCTGTTGGTTTTTTTCTTACTTTTGTTCCTGTGTCACACGTATGAAAGTGGAACTTGAAAACAATATGTTTTTTAATTAAAGCAACAAAAACTCTACACTTTTGTTCACAGTGGTGATTCTAACATTAGGTCAGTATTTAGCCCAGCTGTTCACATTCCATAAAATAAAGTGACCTGTCTGATAGAAAAGATGCATTTTAAGCTTACATTTGAGGAGATTTAAATGTGTAACTCACAACTCAAAAGATTTTAAGACATGAAACTAAATACAGTCATTCATGGTAAAAGGTGAAAAGTTCCTAGAAGTTTAAACCATGGAAAGGA
This sequence comes from Cacajao melanocephalus, assembly GCA_963573385.1. Classification (NCBI taxonomy): domain Eukaryota; kingdom Metazoa; phylum Chordata; class Mammalia; order Primates; family Pitheciidae; genus Cacajao; species Cacajao melanocephalus. Next base: position 139,964 of record CAUYLG010054346.1, read on the forward strand.
AGCATTAAGCTTTCAATGTACATATTTAGAAATAAAACCTTCAGACATATGTATTAGAAGAAATAAAATTATTTCTTACAAGTTTTAATTATTGGTCAATAAAACAAATTTAATTTCATAAAAAGTTAAAAAGAAAAAAAACAGATACTTTTTTTTTTGAGACGGAGGTTTTGCTTTAGTTGCCCAGGCTGGAGTGCAATGGTGCAATCTTGGCTCACAACAACATCTGCCTCCCAGGTTCAAGCAATTCTCCTGCCTCAGCCTCCCGAGTAGCTGGGTTTACAGGCATGTGTCACCATGGCCAGCTAAGTTTGTATTTTTAGTAGAGACAGGGTTTTCCATGCTGGGCAGGCCAGTCTCAAACTTCCAACCTCAGGTGATCCACCCGTCTTAGTCTCCCAAAGTGCTGGGATTACAGATGTGAACCATCACGCCCAGCCAAAAAATGACAAATTCTAAGTAGATACTGCATAAGTGAGTCTATGTTTATTCTTACAAAACATAAATGTAATACTATTAACTACTTCAGAAATAATTTTCATATAGAATTATGTATTGCTAAATTCAATCATCAGAGGTTTTGTGGTTGTTGTTATTTTTGATTATTTGTTTTTATTCGTTTTGATTTTTATTAAGTCCAAAACAAGGATTAAGTGACATTAAAAACATCTGAATACATATTTTATTACTTGCAGAAATTTAAATTAACATTTTATATTACTCTACACAAAACAATACACATTTTTCACTATTTTTAATCCAATATTTCTGATTTTTTGAGCAAATTATAATCTTATTATAAAATTCAAAATATCTATTTCTGTAGGATTATCCTAAATGCATTGAAGCAATAGATCTAGAATTCAAAATTTAAAGTTAGAATTTGCTATGCGGATTGCCCATGTAAATTAGATACAAAACAGAGATTGTTTCTTCGATCTCTGTTATTCCCATGTTGTACATTATTTTACAAAAACTAAGCTCTCAAAAATATTTTTTAAATTAAATATTTTTCCATTAATACATTTCATATTTGACACAATATAGTTTCTTTTCTAACAAGATCTTTAAATTGAGCTCAAGTGTTTTAATTGTGTTGACTTTTTTCTGTGAATTGTGTAGCTATAATTTAATTTTGAAAGCAAACAATTTTAAAACCCAAGAACTGCATGACACATAAATTACCAAATGTTTTTACATAATAACTTAAAATATATAGATTTAATATGCACAATTCATTTACCTATCCCACATAAAAATGACTTTAAAAAGATTAGATACAGCCATTTCTACAAGGTAAGTTTACAATCACTAAGAAAGCAGTTGACATTTTTTGTAGATTTCCATCACAGGTACAAACAGTGAATATTGAACGAGAACAACGAGAAATGTAATGATAACTCTGGAGACTCACAAACTTGTAGTTATTTTATTTAACATATTATCTTGGCTTCTTATAACCAATATATGCTCAAGATACAGTACTATGTAGTATATTTCTCAGAGGCCATTTGCTTACTTTACCCTAGCATCCATCCAAAACCTCAGTTTCATTACCTAACACAGTAATATTTACATGTTTTTTCTGTGGAACCAGTTCTTTCTCCAGCAGCAGGAATAAACTTCCTCATACACCGTTTACAATATGTCAGTGTCTTATCAAGAAATATGCTCTCACCATAGTACAACTATATTACTAGAAAAGCCCAAAATTTATAATAAGAGGCATTGAAGGGTATATAAACTAAAGTCACAAATATTCTGGCATTGATTGGTTGATTCATTCGTAAAATATTAACAGGTCCTGATATGTGCCTGGGACAGTGAAAGTTGGAAAAGCTTCTAGCAATGAAGAAGTGAAAAAGAAAGCCTAGGTCTTTCCCTCAGGTAGCTTGCACTTCTAAATAAGCAACCTAGATTGTAGTTAACTAGTAATTAACTGGTAGTTAATTGTAGTTAACTAGTAATTAACTTGCAGTTAATTGTAGTTAACTAGTAATTCCTGGTAAGCCCAAGATTACCAGGAACACCTGCAGGTGAGCATGTTGTGCGTATTACTTGTTGCAGAGAGGGAGAGCATAGGCCTTATTGAAGGGTTGGTGCATCTCAATGAGAGCACACTACAGAAAAACTATTTTGGGATTTGTGCTCTAGTTGGGTAACACTGGGAAGAGTTTAAGGGAGCAAGATCGCTCTAGATTGAGTTCTGTCATAGAGCAGGGGTGATTTTATGCCCTTAAATATCTCAATAAATCTTATCTGCAGAAAGGGCAGATTAGGGCAGGGTTAAAACTGTAACTGGTTTAGAAAAGTAGTAGCCACTCAGTGAGAAAGGGGATTGGTTCTCATTTTGTGGATTGTCCAGTGACCCAGTTGCCCAGATGGGAATGTTCTGTGAGATTTTTACGTTCAACAGGAGAACGACATGGCTTAGCTATAAGAGTCACATCACTTTGTATTGATAATATTGTAATAATATTGAGGCTTAAGTTTGAGTGTCATAGCAGCTCTTAAACATCAAAGCCCACTGCTTTTTTTTTTTCTCTCACAAATTATTCAGGTAATGAACAGAAAACGGTGATAAATATTACTAGGACTAATTTACATAATGTGGCCAAGAAGACGCCTTTGTGAAGATAACATTAAGCTAAGACCTGAGGGGTGGTGATATGAAAAGCTTACAAAAGTGGCTCACAACTATAATCCCAGCACTTTGGGAGGCCAAGGTGGGTGGATCACAATGTCAAGAGATCGAGACCATCCTGGCCAACATGGTGAAATCCCGTCTCTACTAAAAATACAAAAATTAGCCAGGCATGGTGGCATGTGTAGTCCCAGCTACTTGGGAGGCTGAGGCAGAAGAATCGCTTGAACCTGCAAGGCGGAGGTTGCAGTGAGCCGAGATGGCGCCACTGAACTCCCGTCAGAACCTACCTGACAAAGGCAAGTGCAAAGATCCTGGGAGAGAAAGGGCTGGTTATATTTCAGAACTTAAAAGGAGGACAGTGTGTCTGGAAAAAAAGCAAGTGGAAAGGAGAATGACATATGACAGAAGCCAGAGATACAGGTCCACGTGAGCTGTAGGAAGGGGTTTACATTTTATTCTAAGAATGGGAAGCATTCAAAGGCCATACATTTGGGCATATAGAATAACCAATAAGCAACATTACGCTACGCCCAGCTTATGCTTCATGCTAAGCCCTAACCCATGTTAGGCCCAAACCCAGTGCTATGGACTGAATTGCATTGTCGCCAAGTTTATATTTTGCAGTTCTTACCCGGAGTACATCAGAATGCTACTGTCGTTGGAGACAGGGTCTTTAAATAGGTAATTAGGTTTAAATGAGGTCATTAGGGTGAGCCTTAATCCAACGGGACTGATTTTCCAAAGAAAACTAGGAAACAGAAAGATTTAAAGGGACGATTGCATGAAGACACAGGGAGAGGATGGCCATCTGCAAGCCAAGAAGAGAGGCCTCAGAGAAACCACATGTACTGTCACTTTGATCTCACACTTTTAGCATTGAGAATTTTGAGAAAATAAAGTTCTGTCGTTTAAGCCACCTGGTCCGTGGTATTTTGTTATAACAGCCCTAGCCAGCTAATACATTGAGATGTCAGTAGAACATCCTTTAATACCCAAACCTATGAAATCAATGCTAAGTATCCACTGAATCAATGTCTACTCTTGCTTGAAAAATAAAAGGTATCATAGTGGCATGTAAAAAGATCACCTCTCTGTGCTTCCAATCCATGGGGAGCAGTTAGGACAAGGAAGTGACTATAACTCTTCTAGCTCAAAAGTGACAGGACTTATCAGAGGGACCACTGGAATCATACTTTCAAAAATACAACTCTGTATTTATATTATCTTTCTTCCAAGAAATTCAAAACACTTCAAAGACATTTTCATATCAATTCTCATAGCACCCTTTGAAGGCAAGTAGGTGGGAAATATTATCATTCCTATTTGACATTTCTATACGCCTACTCACTTGATTATAAGATCATTTTAAGTGAATGTATAATTTTTTCAGAGAAAAGAATACATGCCCAGGAAAAAAAAAAAAAGATGTCACAAGAGGAAATAGTATAGTTTTGGACTGCAGTTACTATCATGTGCTGAATGACATGGAAATTTGGTGATACACACAATGGCCATTGCGAGTTTAATTTAGATATTATTTCTTCTTCCTTTTTATATTCCCTGAAAAAAGGTAGAAATACTGGCAAAATGGCAGCTATATTTTTTTAAGTAGTACCAAATTGAGGATAATTGTTCTATTTTATTCTCACGTACAAAAGATAGTGTTTATTGCACATTTAAGGAGAGTATTTAAATATTCTGAAGTCCAAAAAGCTTAAAATATAAATTATTCTTATTTTTCCTTTCTGTGAAATACCAGGACATATGATGATTTATAATGAAAAATAGACTTTTATCATTATAAGAATAATGATATCAGGAAAGGCAGTTTTAAACAAAATGCAACTTCAAACTTCCTAACATTGAAAAAAATCACTCCAATTTATATCTCCCCTGTTTGAGAGGCTAAGGACAAACAGCTCTAATTTGTGTTTCTTCCTAATTTTGATGGTTTTATCTCATCTCACTCGCTCTCATGCTTCCTAGGCTTCAGATTCAGTGAATTTCATACATTCATTTACTTAATCAATAAATATTGGCTCAACACTGTAAGGCATGGAGATAAAGTATCGAATAAGACTAAATAAGGTCTTTCCCTTCATGAGGCATACGTACAGCAGAGAAATAAGTAAAGAAAAAAGCAAAATAGTTCAATGTTATTCTAGATGCATTAATGATAATAAACAATGACAGAAATGAAAGTGACTGAGCAGATAGAACTTTAAAATTGGTAGTTGAATAAAACCTCTCTGAGAAGATAAAATTTCTACTAAGATCTTTTTAAAAGGCACCACTGTTTGAAGAGTTGAATTAACAATTGTAGGCCAAAATGAATCCCTCATCTCAAGGATCTAACATGTCAGTGACAGGGCAGGTAATTAGGACTTTTAGAAAATTATCAGCGTCCAGTGAAAATGAAAATGTGAGACCCCTTGTTTTAAAAGTAAGAATTTCAAGATGGTGGCAGTGAAGCATTAAACCAAGCACTGACCTGTCTATGCAGGGAAGGTCATATGCTCATGAAGCCAGGCCTGAAGAACCCAAAGTACTATAGATTGGAGGTCTTTGTGGATCAGAGAGTGGTAGAAGTTGAGGACATTAGGCTGGAGGATGGGCACTGCATGATAGGTCTGATTGTCCTGGTAACAAAAGACCTAGAAAACTGGGACTTCCACAAAACATGTAATGAACAGAAATGTACATTCCAAGGAGGAGTATACCCTCAATGAAAACAGGAAGGTAGGTCAGCCTCGAGACTATGTTTCTGCCTGCAAGTGCAACTGTATCCATGGCACTGGAAGTGTTTTGTTAAAGCACCACTTTCTTCTTTGCTTCAGAACTTTTGCAAGTCTATAATAAACCCTATCCACCACCTGACTCCATCCTGACTATAAACTCTAGGAAGGTAAGGGCCGAGTCTGACTTATTTTCTCCAGCTCTTAACCTACTGTAGATTTTCAATTATTCGTTGAATCACCATCAGTGACTTAATTAATAGATAATTTCATCATGTGGTAGGTGACATTGTGGAAACTTTTAGAAAATATAGCTGACATTTTTATATTATAAACTTTTGTTTGGGAAATAGCTTATGGAAAGATTAAATTCCACCTTGTCACCCTTTTTTGGTTTGGTTTGTTTACCTTCTAACAGTGTGTGAATAAATGTATTTAGCAACCTAAGGACAAATAGCATCAAATATAAGATTTATTGACTAAGTACCAAAAACTAATTCCTAGTCCTCATTCTCTTAATTATTTTTGCCCACAAATAGGGCAGTAAGTAATTAACACAAGGTTATAAAAATATTCCATAAGTGCCTAAGAACTATTAAAATATGATGACAGATCGCCGATCCAATTTAACATTTTTCATGTAATTTGGTTGACCAGAGAAATGCAAGTCACTCAGAACATCTGCTAAAAATTACATAATGAGTCCAAAGAAGGACAAATCATTTTTCTCATAAATTGCACAAATGGTTCCTATTATTCAGAATTTTTGACCTAAATTATGTTAGTATTCAACAACATAATTACTAACATAGACTATCACTGTCACCTTCAAGGAATCGGCCCCTACATTGCCTTCAGTATAAAACATACAGAGAAGAGTAAATATAGTTTATCCGGCATGTGGAATTCTGACTGCTCAGAGGTATTAGAAAAAGGCAATAATTTGGGACTTTGTTTTCCTAACTTGTCTCAGAATTCCACTTGGGATTTTTATTTTAAAATATACAGATTCCTGGCTGGGCACAGTGGCTGATGCATGTAATCCAAGCACTTTTGGATGCCAAGGTGGGTGGATCACCTGAGGTCATGAACTAGCCTGGCCAACATGGTGAAACCTGTCTCTACTAAAAATTAAAAAAAATTAGCTGGGGATGTTTGTGTGCACCTGTAGTTCCAGCTACTGGGGAGGCTGAGGCAAGAGAATCGCTTGAACCCGGGAGGTGGAGGTTGCAGTGAGCCTAGTTTGGGCCATGGCACTTCAGCCTGGGTGACGAGTAAAACGCCATCTCAAAAAACACAGATTCCCAATCCCCTTCTTGGAGATTCAGATTTAACATGTATAAAGTGACCAGGGAATATGGTTTTCAAATTCTAATTTAAAATATTGCTTATGACTGGACAATTATGGGGAATATTGAGTTAGGCATTCAAAACCAACCAACATGTTGAAATGGGGCTGATGTGAATACACAAGTCATTCCACTTCTGTTTTGTCAAAAAGAAAGAAAGAAACACCCACTAAAAAAAATTCTAGGCAAAAACTTCTGGTTCTTCTATAGGATGGCTATACTAATAGTTATGATTAGTTTCTACTTAGAATGTCTTCTTTTCTTATACATTGTAAGTTTTTCCTACCTTTAGTCAAGAGTTAACTGGGTTCAAATTTCCATGAATGTCTATGTTTCCTGGATGGACTGAAGCATATATTCAAAAGTAAGTTCTCTTGCCATACCGGGCACTATTCTCTGGGCATGGAAGCCTAAACTGTACCCTCTAATCCATATTAGACAATAACTTGCCATTACTCAAAATATGCAGTTGGCATGGATATGCAGACATAAGTGACTTCTCTCTTCTTTCCATAAATATATTCTAACAACAATGCTTGTTTTCAAACCTTTTCTACCAACCCATATTATCCAGTGAAGAAGAATCTGGGTCATTATGATTGTTTGTTTGTTTGTTTGAGACAGTCTCACTCTGTTGCCCAGGCTGGAACGCAGTGGTGCAATCTCAGCTCACTGCAACCTCCACCTCCCAGATTCAAGTGATTCTCCTGCCTCAGCCTCCCAAGTAGCTGGGACTATAGGCGTGTGCCACCATGCTGAGCTAATTTTGTGTATTTTTAGTAGAGACGGGCTTGCACTGTGTTAGCCAGGATGGTCTTGATGTCCTGACCTTGTGATTCGCCAACCTTGACCTCCCAAAGAGCTGGGATTGCAGGTGTGAGCCACCACCCCCAGCCTCATTATGTTTTTCATATGTATTTGTGAAAGCTTCTAACAGAATTGTATTCTAAAACACTTCTCTGAAACTCCCAGCATCCTGGACAGCCCTGTTGGACAACACCTTGAATGGCCATACACTAAGAATAATTTATTTTCAATTTATAGGCATTTATTATCAATGAAAAAGGAGCAAGAATAAGCTCCCAAACTGTAAGTCTCCTTCCAGTAATATCATTTCTAGTTCAGGCACTAATCACAAGAGTTTTATTAGGTAGTTTCAACCCATGTCTAATATTTTATAGAAAATGCTAACAGAAATTAAGCAGTTTGCCATGCAACAATTATTAGCGAATCTAGTATTTACGACTCAGAGGTCTCAGGTTTCCAGTATATTACTCAGGAACTATACACTTCTTTATCTTTTTGTATGTGTCAGTCACATGCTGATGTTGTTGTGACTGAACTTCTGCAGTGAAATCAATGTATTTAACCTTCAAAGACTGACAATCTGATCCTGTTTCCTCCTAAACTTTTCATTTTTGAAAATACACTACGGGCTTCTTTCACATATTTTCCTTGTGCTATAGTAGACTCTTTTCTGGTAATTTCACTTCTTGGGAATATTAATGGCATAAAATTATGACAGTCACTGCCATTTTTTTTCTTAAAATGCAGATCGCCAGGTTTAGCAATTGCAGATTGGATTTGAAAGAGAAGAGACTCAAATGCAGTAATGCTGCCAGAAGACATAGCTCCTTCACTGATTTAGAATCAGCGAAATGTGTGACAGGAAAGACTATGTTGGAAATAGGGCTTGATACATGTTTCAAGAGCAAAATTGAAACTACTCTCTCATGGATTGCAGCTATAGATCACTAAAAAGATCTTCCCATAAGCAAAAGGCTGTAGGCCCTGCCTTCTCTTTCATCCTTCTCAGGGTGGAAACATTTATTTCAAAATTAGATGTGTCAAATGTCTCACAATTCATTGCTGAAGTACATGCCTAAAACTGTTTCTTATTGGAAAATATATTAATTATATTTCTGCCTTTTTATCATGTAAATTTAGAGCTCTTGAAAGGAACCAGATGGACAGCTTTTGGAAATGAATCCTTCCTTTGATTAAAAGACAAGGAGGAAAGTTCCTACATGCTCCATCTCTGAAAAGCTTCCTCCTAAAACTTTTAGCAGTGTTGAATTAGTTGGAAATTGTGAACGCCACGTTTTTGTTGTGTGTGTGTGTGTGTGTGTGTGTGTGTGTGTGCATGTGTGTTGGTTGAAGGGGCGGGGACAAGGAGGGAGTAATTGTTAGTGCCAACAGCAATCTTAAGTTTTCTTGTCTTGATTGGGTTTTTGGAAGTTTAAAGATGAAAGTACTTTAATTCAGTAAACAGCATTCCATACATCATGTGAATATAAAACTATAAAAATTAATAGAATACAACTCTTAACATTTCAAATGTACTTCTTCCTGTTCTGAAATCGCTAACTCATCTTACTAGATTGAATTCACTTTTTCAAAATATTAATCACTAATAACATCAGACTATTAGGAATATGTATTTTTTGTTTTTATTTCTTTCATGGAATAAAGATTTATTGAACACCAATTTTATATCAGTCCCAGTGTAAGGTGATGATGCGATGGTGAATAAAAAGGCACTAGTTATACTCTGTGCACGTTGGTATTCTAGTCCAAAATGCAGACAAGCCAATATCAGGAAAAGCACAAGATGCTGAGATATCAAATTAAGGAGTTAACCTGAGTCATATTTAAGGGACAGACAACATGGAAAAGGTAGATATGAGAATTGAAGATACTGGAAGAAGTTGACTTAAATAATCCAGTTCAGATAATGGCTGATGGTGATATTTGGGGGTGTTTTTAAATGAGTTGGTTTTAATATTTCATATTAAAATTCAGAAATTCATAGCTTAACCTTGTTCATTAGATTTTGGTGTTAGGAAGTTACTGCTGGGGTATCTAGAAAAATACATACATGCATACATATAGAAATGCATCATAAATAAACTACAGTAAGGAAGCTCATGAGGAGCTAAGAGGATAGAGACTCACTACCATGCAGGATGTCTCTTAGCAAGGTATTAATATTTAAAAGATTATTAACATCTTGCAATTTGTCTTGGAGTATGGTTTCTACTTAGCTTCCTTCCTTTTCTGGTCACATTGGTTTGGGGGCACTATCTAACTAAGTAGACAACTATAACATAAAACCAAAGACTAGGCTTAGATTAACATCTTGGCTTATTGATCTTACAGTAAAGTAGATCTGCTGGCATTACAAATCCTATTTATCTTACTTGATGGAAGTTCTGTTGTTTTTCCTGGCTAAATATTAAGATTAAGTTGAATCTAATATTTTGTTCTTAGGTATTGACAAGATGCTTAATTGTCAGTTTGGTTAATTCTGTTGCCTGCTTCCTCCAGAAACAGGAAACTAAAAGTTTTTACTTGGTTACTGCTATCCTTGGTTTATAGTAAGTCTCAAAATCTTAGTTCTCAAGTATTAGCTTTTAACCCAGCACTAAAATAAAAAAATTACACAGTGACATTACACAGTATTCAGTCTTAGCCTTCTTGTTAAGAATCTTTTTCTAGAAGACATAATTTTCATCAATAGTGATTTAATAGTGATTTGAGATATAGCAGCTTTAAAGCATTTTTCCACATGTTAAAGAATTACTCTGCCTTCTAACATGATATGGTTTTACTTCTGAAAAGAATTTCATAAAATTTTTCTCCAGTTGAATTGATTTTCTTGGTATTAAGTATAGAAAATTATGCTTCTTTTGGATTAATTTAATCAGCATCATCTTGGAACTCTACATCTCCTAAAATGTCGCTTATTTTCTGCAAAGCCCTCCTCTCGGAAGCTCCGTGAGAGTAGGGACTTTTCCTCTCTTGTTCATCACTATATTTCCAACACTTACAAACACTGACTCATAATAAATTCTCATTTTTTTAAATCACTTGAATGAATGATGGATGAGTAAACGTAGGAAGTACATGTAAGTATAAAGTCTACAGTCATTACTCTGGGCTTTCATTATGAACAGCATAAAATGATTAGGAATTAACTTTTCGTAATGCTGATAGAAACTCATCTTTTGCATTGTGCTTTAACTTGTTAACAGTATGTTCAACATTTTAATTTGTTTTTTGTATTTATACTTTTAATAAAAGCTGAAACTTAAATCTGCCAAAGCAAGTGACATTCCAAGAGCACAAGACCATTAAGGATGCAGAGCTGGGAATCACTGGAGTCTTTGGAGAGAAGCAGAGTAGTGAGTGGTTAAGGATGTGGACTTGAGAGACTGGAGTTAGTCTTGGCTCTGCCTTTTATAAGTGTGAGCCCTTGAGCAAGTTACCTAATCTCTTGATGCTTCAATGGACTCATAATAGAGTTATTGTGAGGATCAAAGGAGTCAACGTCTATAAATTGCTTAGAACAGTGCCTACCAATGAGAAAACACTCAATAGATACCAGTGTTTGTTATTTCTAGCCAAGGGCCCTTTCTACCCCGGGCTAGAAGGAAAGTGGTTTCTTCAAAAGTTTCTTTATAATTTGTCTTTGGATACATGTATGTATCCTATAATACGTTGTAAAGCATGGCAACCTTACTTTCTCTAAATGCTATGCTTAAGTACCGTAAATCTAATCTTTCATTTTATATTTATAGTTTTATTATATCTACCATAATTCATAGAGATTTGTACATTTTCTTTTAAATTAAAATACCCTATCCAGAAAGGAGTGATACACAGAGAGAATTCACTTACAATCAGTGATAAAGCCGAAGTTTATGAGAAGTAACAAAGGGCATTGCATCTCTCCTATTAGACAGCTCAGTGTCAAGTGTCAGTCTGCATCTGTAGGGACAGGGTTCCTAGTTCATCTCTCAAATAGAAAACATTGCCATAAATTTTTATTGATTTTGGTGACAATAACTAACAGCTGCAAAATTGTCTCGTCTCCCAGGAATTAGAATACTATGCCAGAGATTTATAATACATGTACCTTCTCAAAATTAGCTGAAATCCAGGTCTGTTACCTCAGAGTGCTTTATGCTGACTTCAGACTAGGTTAGGGAAGAAATAGATTATTCAGTCACTATTGCTAAGACTGAGTCATAAAGGTAAGACGTAGAGTTGGATTTTTTGCATAATACTTATATAGAACTAAATTACAAATTTATTTTTTTGAGACAGAGTCTCGCTTTGTCACCCAAGCTAAAGTGCAGTGGTGCACTCTCAGCTCACTGTAACCTGCGCCTCCCAGGTTCAAGTGATTCTCATGTCTCAGCCTCCTGAGTAGCTGGGATTATACGTGTGTGCCACTACGCCCAGCTAAATTTTGTACTTTTAGTAGAGACAAGGTTTCACCATGTTGGCCAGGCTGGCCTGCAACTTCTGGCCTCAAGTGATCCACCTGCCTCAGCCTCCCAAAATGCTGGGATTACAGGCATGAACCACCACACACAGCCTAAATTACAAATTATTAAAACAGTTAAAATTAACATGAAAACCAAAGAAGTACTGAAAAAAATTAGGTGAATGTTTTTATAACCTTAGAGAAGGGAAGATTTCCTAAGCATAACATCAAAAAGAAAAACCAATTACAAAATTTAATAGATTTGATTACATAAAATTGTAAACCTTTTATATGACAAATATTTAAAATTTTAAGTAGAAAAAATTATAAACAATATTTGAAAACTATATGAAATACATATTATTAATAATGTTAATCAATAAATCCTACCAAGCAAGAAATTAAAAACAAACAATTCAAAAACTGAGAATGGTAAACAAATAGGCAATTCATAAAAGAATAAATGCAAATGAGCATAGGACATATAAAGAGATGTTTAACCTCTCCACGTAGATACTACAAATTAATGTAGCACTGATTTACTCTTTTAAAGATGAGCTTTGATTTAATAAGATTGACGATATCCATTTCCTTCTAAGGGGTAAAGATAAATGGCTATTTCTATTATATAAAGATGAAATAAAAATTGGTATAATATTTCTGAGGACAATATGCCAATAAAAAAATAGATATAGATAGATATAATACATAATTTTATGGATATATACATAATTTTGCTACTCTAACTCAGAAAATTATAGGAATTTAATTTATTCAAATAAACAATGTGTAAAGATATACAGAGACATAGATATGTAAGAAAAATTAAGAAAAATGATATGTGTATGTGCCTTCACACATTGATTTGGTTATTTGCATACATTAAAATATTCTTGTTATTTACAAGAATGCAAAAGGTGAAACACTAGAAAAGAATAATTATTGTACACCAGTACAATAGAGTATTATAGTTTATCAAAAATGGTGATGCAGCACTATGCTGAAGTAGAAAATGTCCATTGTATATGCTCAATAAATGTGTGTGTGTGTGTGTGTGTGTGTGTGTGTGTAGTAAACCAGCATGCATGTTATGGTCTTTATATGCATGAGAGAAGGTTGAGAAAGTTTTATACCCACATATATGTGCTTAACCACTTTATTGGTTTTTTTATATCATAAAATTTACTAATTTGAGATATACCACTCAGTAGTTTTAGTCACTTTACCAGGTAGTGGAATCATCACTATATATCCATTTCAGAACATTTTATTACCCCCAATAATCTTCCTCTTGGGCTTTTAAAGTTAGTTAATTCCCTTTCCCATTACCAGCCTTTAGCAACCAACAATCTACTTTCTGTCTCCATAAATATGGCTTGTCTGGACATTTTATATAAATTGAGTCATGCAGTATGTGATCTCTCATTCTGGCTTCTTTCACTTAGCATTTTGTTTTTGAAGTTTGTCCATGACTTAAAATGTGTCAGTGTTTGTTCCTTTAATTGATGAATAGTCTTGCATCATACAGGTATACCACACTTTGTCTGATGGATATGTAGGTTGCTTTTGGTGTGGGATCATTATTTACATGCCAACACATTAATAGCAATTATCTCTGGGTGTTGGGATTATTAACGCTTTGCACTTTCTCCTACATACATTTCTGTGTGTGTTTATGCCTTAATAGTTCAGGAGGGGGAATTAGGGCTAAAGCACTATTTTTAAGAGGGCTTAATATAAAACTATGAAACAACAGGTTTATTTAGAAATTTAGATCCCAACTGAATTGTTTTGCATAGCAATTATATTCTGCATTCTTATTCCCCTGCTGGTTCAAGACATTCTGCTGATTTTATGTAGAAAGCTACAGAACTGTAAAATCTGTAAATTTTCCAAAATTTATCTTAAAAATAGTACATAATAGCCAATTTACTTGTTGAAGAGAGATTGACCCAAACATGATTTTTTAAACTTAGCTGCTACTAAGATTTTTAGCTGTAATTATTTTATTAAAAGTTTTAGTATTTTAAGGAGAATAAGTTGAATACATATACATAATGAACATATACATAGCATATATGTACATAATTTTATAACGATTTATATTGAATAACACATAACACATTATACCCTATAGAAACATGTAACAATAGAAATGTGAAATAGGTAATTTTTCTTAAGAGTGACAATTTGAAGAGATATCAAGATTCAGTTATTCTAAATGGTTTTGATGTATTACAGCATTTTTAAAAAATCAGTTATACTTTTTATCCACAAATACTAATTCATCACATACTTACTGGGTCTTTTAAATGCTAGAAATGTACTAGGAGAGTGAGTTCACACTGTTATTGCTCTCAGAGAACTTTCAAGAGCTAAACTTGTAAAAAATTAAATTTCAAAATGATGAGTTAAAGTTAACAATAATAAGAAATAGCAAGATTTACTTGGCTGCCACATGTTTTGTGTTGCACTGAAATCAACCATAAAAATCTAATTTATACAGAATCTATGTGGTAAGTCAATAAATCCCTCACTAAAAATGAGTGGAACTTTTGTGTAGTTTTTGTTATATGTTTATTATGTCATTATCATCATTTTAAAATTTGAGGAATCTGCATGTTTAAAGTTTGGGGCAAGTGTTTGTTTGGCTTTTTAAAACCTGCCTTAGTTATGCAACTGGGAACTGAACTGAATTGGGAGCCTTCTGAAGTCTAGATGAATAAATCACTTTTTATAAATCCGGGCAACTGTGCAAGTCTCATTGGGCTCTTACTGTGGACACAGAAATTTCAACTAGTAGATAAGAGATATCCCTTTTGGGGTGCCGATGCTGCCAATAGTACCTCATTCTAGAAGTCTGAACTATAAAATGGGCTGAATGAATTAGTTTTATTGATGAGTGGGAAGAAATTAATGAGTTAAATGTAGTGGTAGAGAACTTTTAAAAGTTGCGGTATTTTGTGGGCTAGCCTGAGATGATGACGCTGTTTCAAAATAGACAATGTGGACTTTAGTTCAAAGTCTACACTTTAGTAGATACAGGTTAATGGTAAATATTTAGAACCCTCCATACAGTGCATACCAATGCCATTTTTACAAAGAAAACCTCTGCCATATTTATGGCAACCTTGTGTTAATGAAAGTTGAAACATCCTTCAGATTGTGTTAGTATTAGAGTACGGTAAATTTTTTTCTTCTATTCATAACACCATTATTTTTTCCTTAATTGCTTAATCAGCAGGAAAAACATTTTTGAATAGAACATCTATAAAATTAATCAAGAAGAGATATGCTCCACACTCTACATGGTTGCTTTATAAAAGTAATGTTGAACATGAAACTATGGATTTCTTTTATTCCAAAGATCTCAAAAGAGTTTCACCAGGAATTTGGTTATATCCATCCATAGATGTACCCATAACTGTACATACATGTTAGAGTTGGTTAGTGAAGAATGGTGACTTTAAGCCTTTGCTTCACAGGCTAGATTTGTTTTGCAGACCAGAAAGACCTGAATAGAAGTTCTGACACCACCATTTTTCTAGCTGTTCTGGGTCCATAATGTAACTGTTTGACCTATAGTTTGCTCTTTTAATACTAACCCTCAGTTTCCTCATCTGTAAAACTAGAATGATTGTAACCTATCATCTCACTGGGTGACGTTATATAATTTACAAAGTTTTCAGCACAGTCCCTGTTACTGTAATGAGTATGCAATAGATGTGACCTATTTATTGTCATAAAGTACATTGAAAAGTTCCTGTTGAATATTGACGAGACATTCTCCATAAATTACATCACATACCCTAAGGAGATGTGGAAATAGCCTTTTGAGAATGTGTGGCACAGAGTCTGGAT
Source organism: Cacajao melanocephalus (assembly GCA_963573385.1). Taxonomy (NCBI): domain Eukaryota; kingdom Metazoa; phylum Chordata; class Mammalia; order Primates; family Pitheciidae; genus Cacajao; species Cacajao melanocephalus. The sequence goes on from CAUYLG010054346.1 coordinate 155,828, forward strand.
GTTCTTGTAGTTTCTTCCGTAACAATGGTATTACATGTGAAGCAGTCTCACACTCGTCTAGATTAAGACATAAGTGAATTGGAAATCTTACATTCTGTGACATAGAACAGAATAAAATAGAGTATAAATTTTTAGCCAATTATAATATCAAATTAAAATCAAAAGGTAGGAAATTGATTTCAAAAATATTTTTAAATGGTTTATTTATTTATTTATTTGACACATAGTCATTTTCTTTTTGTTATGTATTGGGCAATTGTCTACTGAAAACAAAATCACCAAAACCTACCTTATTTTCTCAGCTAGCGTAATTACTTTTGTTAAAAAACAAACACTTTTAATTTTGAAATAATTTCAACTCACAAAAAGTTACAGACATACTTCAAAGAAGTCCTGGGTACTCATTACTCAACCTTCCCCTGTGTTGACATCTTACATAAGTAGAGTACATTATTATAATAAAAAAAAATAGAAAATAATTGGCATAACACAATTAACTACACTACAGGTCTTCATTTTCACCGACTTTTGAATGTACTCTTTTACTTTCACGTATAATTATATGACATGTTATCACATGTATGTATTCTTCTAATCATTCTCACATTCAGGATATAGAATTGACTCTTCATTACAAAGGAACTCCTCATTCTGCCTGTTGATAATCACAGTAGGCTCACCTGTCCTAAACTTTGGCAACCGTTGTCTTGTTCTGCATCTCTATAATGTTAACTACTCTTCATAAAAGAAATTATTTCAGTTTAAGAAACAACTTGGAAAGGTTTAATAACAATTTTTATCAATATTTTAAATGCATTAAAAGTAGAGAGATACAGATTATCTGTTGGAGATGTTAGGAAATGGGTCACATATGTATAAGGATTTACAATAATAAATTTTTAACTCTGTCAAATATACACAGGAATATAATTTTAGTTTATGAAATAGATGCTAATTGTCACCGTTTTATTTTCAGGGTACAAATTAGTTGTTGTGGGTCATGATCTCACAATCACTGTCTTGGATGATTGTTACTGTAAAAAAGCATAGGAAAAGAAAACAGGGAATATTATCTATTTTGAATGGCAAAAAAAAGAACCCACTGCTTTGAAAAACAAATAATCCTTTTAGACTTAAATGAAATATTTTATTTTTTCAATTGCAAATTCCTATCGAACTTATATGATGTTTGAAAGTATGTTTATCATACAATGTTTGATGCATTAGTAAGCATGTATGTGAAACAAAAGAATGAAATGTCTTTCTTAAAGTTAGTAAGCTAATCTCTGAATAACAAATTTGTAATGCTTTTTAGAGTCTATAAGCTTATATAGTTTTAGAACTAATATTATTTCCCTTTCCCTAAAATGAGAAATATTCATTTGGACTTTTATGTAGTATCTCTCCGCCACCTAATTTCTACAGGCAAGTACCAGTCATTTGCAGTTTTGAACAGAAATGACAATAAAATTTGCTTATATCTTATAGCTAAGGCTGTAAGTAAGTTTTAAAGAACTAAAGCATGACAATCAAATTATAGGACCCAGGCCTAAACTGCATGAGAATTTTGGGAAACTCATGCTACAGGGCTAAATACATATGTATAGTAATATCTCAGAGGTACTACGAGTTCAGCTCCAGATGACCAAAATAAAGCAAATGTCACAATAAAGTAAGTGACATGATTTTTTGGTTTCCTAGTGTAGATAAAAATTATGTTTATACTATAGTCTATTAAATGTGCAATAGCATTATGTCTAAAAAAATCTATATACCTTAATTAAAAAAGACATTCTTGCCATAAAATGCTAATAACTCTTTAAGTATTTATCAAGCGATATATTTTTGCTAGTGGACAGTACTGCTTCAATGTTGATGTATGCTGACTGATCAGGGTGGTGGTGGTTGTTGAGGGTGGGATGTTAGCATTTTATCCACAGTAGAACTTCTTTCAAAATTAAAATCAATCTCAAAAACTGCCACTGCTTTATTCACTAAGTCTCTGTAATATTCAGAGTTATTTGTTGTCATTTCAGCAAGGTTCACAGCATCTTCCCTGGGGCAGATTCCATCTCAAGAAACCAGTCTCTTTGCTCATCCCCAGGAAGCAGCTCCTCATCTGCTTAAGTTTGATCATGAGATTGCAGCAATTCAATCACATCTTCAGATTCTATCTTCTAATTCTAGTTTTCTTGCTGTTTCTACCACATCTACAGTTACTTCCTTCACTGAAGCCTTGAACCCCTAAAGGTCATCCATGAAAACTGGAATTAACTTGTTCCAAACTCCTGTTAATGTAGATATTTTGACCTGCTCCTATGAATCAGAAACATTCCTGTGGCATCTAGAATGGTGAATTATTTCCAGAAGATTTTCCATTCACTCCACCCAGATCTACCAGAGAAATTTATGGCAGCTATAGTCTGATGAAATATATTTCTTATATAATAACACTTGAAAGTAAAATTCTTCTTGATCAATGGGCTGCAGAATAAATACTTTATGAGCAGACAGGAAAACAACATGAATCTTCTTGTACATCTCCATCAGAGCTCTTGATTCACTAGGTGCATTGTCAACAAGAAGTAATATTTTGAAGGAAATTTTTTTCCTGAGCAGTGGGTCTCAACAGTGGGCTTAAAGTATCGAGTAACCCATGGTGTAAATAGATGTGCTGTCAACCAGGCTTTGTTGTTCCATTTAGAGAGGACAGGCAGAGTAGATGTAGCATAATTCTTAAGGGCGCTAGGATTTTTGAGTGGTCAATGAGCACTGGCTTCAACTTAAAATCACTAGCTGCATTAGCCCCTGACAGGAGATTCAACCTTTCCTTTCAAGCTTTGAAGCCAGGCATTTACTTCTCTCTAGCTATGAAAGTTTTAGATGATATCTTCTAACAGAAGGCCGTTTCATCTACATTAAAAATCTGTTGTTTAGTGTAGCCACATTCATCAATCATCTTAGCTAGATCTTCTGGATAACTTACTGCTTCAGTTTGAGTTATGGAGATGGCTTCTTTCTTTAAGCCTCATGAACCAGCCTCTGTTAGCTTCTACCTTTTCTTTTGAAGCTTCACTTCTCTCAGCCTTCACAGACTTCAAAAGAGTTCGGGCCTTGTTCCGGATTCAGTTTTGGCTAAAGGGAATGTTGTAGGTGGTTTGATCTTCTAGCAAGGCCACTCGAACTTTCTCCATCTAAGCAATAAGGTTGTTTCACTTTCTTATAATTTGTGTGTACACTGGAGTAGCATTTTTCATTTTCTTGAACACTTAGAGCCCATTGTAGGGTTATTGATTGGCTAATTTCAATATTGTGTCGCAGGGAATAAGGAGCCCAGAGGAGAGGGAGAGAGAGGGAGGAATGGCTGATTGATGGAGCAATCAGACCACGTATATTTACTGATGAAGTTCACTGTCTTATATGAGCACGGTTCATGGCACCTCAAAACAATTACAATAATATCATCAAAGATCACTAATCACAGATCACCATAACAGACATAATAATAATACAAATGTTTGAAAGTGTGAGAATTACCAAAATGTGACACAGAGACACAAAGTGAGCACATGTTGTTGGAAAAATGGTGCCAACAGACTTGCTTGATGCAAGGTTGTCATGAACCTTCAATTTGTAAAAAACACAATAATTGTAAAGCACAATATAAAGAAGTATGTTTATGCAAATGGATTTGAGCCAAGGGATTAAGAACTTCAAAACCCCAAGTTCTTATGTCATCATTAATATTTAATACATTGCATAAGCTTTAGAATCTTAAGCATTCAAATATGTGAAAGTTTACTTGGAACAGGAATCCTTTTTTTTTGAAACATCACTGAAAACATCACTGAAAAAAATAGCACGCAATTTTCTAGTTGATGGTGTATGGTCCAAAACCATTTTGGCTTTTTGTTAATTTTTACTTATAAATAATCTCAGTTTTTTCAACAGAGGACTTAAAGCAGATTCTAGAAAAAGAAAAAAAAACTTAGAATAAAAAGTAAAAGAGAAACAGAAAACCAGAACCAAGGAAAAGAATTGTAAAGCTATATTGATGAGAACAAGGGTCTCCGTATCTAAAGTGATTGTGCTTGCTTAAAATCTGGGCTGGTCGCTGTGGCTCATTTCTGTAATCTCAGCGCTTTGGGAGTCCAGTGCCGGCAGATCACAAGATCAGGAGTTTAAGACTAGCCTGGCCAATATGGTGAAACCCCATTTTTACTAAAAATACAAAAAGTAGCTGGGCATGGTGGTGCATGCTTGTAGTCCCAGCTACTCGGGAGGCTGAGGCAGAAGAATCTCTTGAACCCGGGAGGCAGGAGATCACACCACTGCACTCTAGCCAGTGAGGGAGTAAGACTCTGTTTAAAAAAAAAAAAAAAAAGAAATCTGGATCTGAATTTTCCTGTAGTGAAATCAAAATGGAAAACATTGTGTTTTAGTCCATTTTATGCTGCCACAACCCAAACCTGATACTGGGTAATTTATAAAATAATACAAATTTATTTTTCATGGTTCTGGAAGGTAGGAGGTCCAAGAGTAAGGCACTGCATTTTGTGTCTAGTGAAAGCCTTCTTGCTGCACCTTCACATGACAGAAGGTAGAAAGGCAAATGGAGATGAATATTGTGTCTTCACAGAACAAAACCGTGGCAGAGAGGGAATCCACTCCCAGAAACCTTTTTATAACAGCATTAATCCATTCATGAGTATGGAGCTTTCATGACCTCCACGCCTCCTAGTAGGCTTCTCCTCCCAACACTGTTGCATTGGTGATTAAGTTTTCAACACATAAATTTTAGGGGACACATTCAGACCATAGCACATAGTTATGTGATCTTATTAGAAAGGAGGAAGACTTTAAATTTATCAGGGAGAGAAAAGATTTATTCTTGAGATTCACGTCCTTAAAATTTGTATGGCAAATTCAAACAGAAATTTTGAATTTTCTTAAACATCCTCTAAGAAAACTTGGCAACGTAATATTAAAATACAACTTTATAAATACGATTCCAGGGAACATCGCAAACACAATACTCTCCAAAATGATTTTACAGCCAGTATCGGTGTGGCCTCAGTCAGCAATGTCTTCCTTGACCTGGAAGAATGATGAAGCACCCCGTATTTATTCTCCCTGACTTGAACTAATTTCACCTAATTAGGTAGTCTTTTGGTGATTTACAGTAATCCAGGTTTTCAATTAAAAGTATTTCAAGGAATGGCTAAATGCTTCCCTGAACCTAACTTTTGAAAACAGCCCATACTTCTATGCTTTTGTGTTGCTGTTTAGTTTCAAAATATTTACATCTCTAAAAGCTTTCTACTTTTAAATCATAACTAATTTTCTAACCTGATTAGAAGAAACTTCACTACCAAGGAAGGGACGCCTACAGGCATTTGTTTCTTCCAGACTGGGCACTGAAAATGTCACAATTTTGTATGTTAAGGTAATCAATGCCTTCAGTTTTAATAGCTTACTGTGGCAAGAAGATAACATGGAAGATAACACAGCGAAGCTGGAAAGTAACTCATCAGGAATCAAATGAATTTTCTTTTTCTTTTTAATTCACAACGTATTTTATTAGCTTATCATAGACTTGTTAGTTTATAAACTTATTGCTGGACTTCTCTAATGCAACTCTTCTGTTTATAATGTTAATCACCTTGATAGTTGTGGATTTACATTCTTTTCATGTCATAGATGTCTGGGACAGAAAAGCACTAATTAATTTATGTCTAGGAAGAAAAATGCATTTCTTTATTTCTAAATGAAAAACAAAAGAGCAACACCTTTTTCATAAATAAATTTATCACTTGGTGACAATGAAAGATGTTGTTGCTTGATTTAGATAGTAGCTCCTGAAAGAAAGTATCAAAAACTAAGCGACTCAGGTTATGTAGGACTATTAAAAACAAAACTTTCTTAAATCTGTTATTGACAGGAAGGTGAATTCTCTAAATTTCACTGAAAAGATTCACTCTGGTTGAGTGCCAATAAAACTTCTGTTTATTCACTCATGTAAACAAAGAATGGAGGGTCAGGTAAGGAGCTCAGAGAACCTCCTTAAAAACTGTCTATAAATGTAAAAACAAAAAAGGATGAAACCTCAGTATTTTATGAATAGCTTCAACTTGTATTTTATAAGTGCTAATATCAATGCAACTTGCCTACACAGAAACTTGTGATTCCTGGACAGACGTACAGCCAAAGAGGTTTATTTTAATTAATGTAATAGCGATCAGTAGCATAATTGCAGGTTAACAATCTAACCTTAAGAAAACTCTATATTCCTTTGATTAAGTCTATTTCCTTGATCACTTTACTTTTAATTTTCCTCACATAGCTTAATTTTTCTCAATACTCTTTTTCCCTCCTTGATTCACCAAAAAAAATAAAAGAAGTCAATGAGATGTGCTTCAAACAAGCACAACCATCTGACAATTTTTGCTTGAAATCTGACAAATATCATTTCGAGCTCCTGTTCAACCACAAACTTGCAATTACTTTGAACAGGTTACTTTATTTCTTTACACTTAATTTTCTCATCTATTAAAGGAAACTAATACCTATAGGGTAGGATGGTGGTAAAAATTAGACAACAAGTGATCAAATTGCCAAGTGCCTAGTAAATGCTAAATAAATAGTTTTATAATTAGTTTTAGTTTTGATTTTTGTTTGTTTTTAAATTAACGGATATCTATTTCTGGCGATTTACCAGCCAATAGTGCTTAAATGAAGTTGCCCTCTGTTGATGAGTATTTAACTCCTAAGAGTAAGTTTCAATCAGTCTCTCTTGTTCTCTTATAGAACCCATGAGAGAATCCAACAAACATATCTGTGACCTTAGTTCATATCACATAAGCTCCTTTCCAGTAGCAAATTTGTGCTGTAAGATTGAAGTAATAGCTGGATATGTTGGGAGGCAGGGAGCAGGAACAATAGAGAGCTACAAAGAATGTGAAAGACAATTTAGTGCTTCCCCCTAGCCTGCATTTCATCTTACCCTTTGCTGTCCACGGACTATTCATCAGCATTACCACGCGCTGAAATCTCCTTTGAAATTTTAATCAATTTAACATTGGTGTATCTATAGATTAGAAGAAATAACTTTTGCTGTCTCTTCTAAGCACCTTTGTCATATGAATGGCTTACAGCCCTCATATTTCTCAACATGAATTTCTAGATATCCTTCTATTTCAATCTTGTTTTCAAAGGACAAGGTGGAAGATGACAATGGTAATGAAGATTAACTGAAAGACTAATTATTTAGTCACTGGTGGGGGGGACGAGGCATACAGCTAAATCTTTCTGTCAGGAATATTCATAACTAGTTCAGTTTAAATGCCAGATTTATGAGAGCAAGTGATCCATCTCTATCATGTGCCGGATGCTTTATTTAAGGTAGATTCAGAAAAATCTTAATTTTTCATGCAAAGCTATTCATTGTATATCAACCCTAAAACATTGCTCTCTTTTCATTTCTCTATGTGTTATGCCTTACTTATATGTAACCACAGACATTTACATTGAGTCTTAAATGATTATTTATTATATGTTAGGAATCTATATTTTTTGAACATTCACAGAGTACTTATTTTTTTCTTCTTAACCTAGCAACGAGATTCATTTGATTGGTGATAAGTTTGTGTGCCATAAACTCAACATGAATAAATTGCCAGTTAGTAGACTTACTTGCACAAAGGAGATGCTTTTTTACCTACTAATATTTTGATACTATGAGCATTTCAATTGTAACATGTATCTAGCATTAAATTAGCACGTGATTGAAATGCTGAGTTGGCCATAGAAAGCTACTGTCACAACAAATATAGAGAGGCTTTAATTGTAAATGTGTCCTTTGTCAAGTTTATATAATTATAACTATGTCCAATTAAAATGATAAACACATTAATTGAGAAGACTTCTTCCCCTACGGTTGGATAATAATGTGTTTATAAATCTTAGTTAATAAAAACAATAAATAAAAATGACTTAAGGAAACATATGTTATATGCAAATAAAAATGAAAACTAAAGAATTTAATATTTGAGAAGCAATGTCCCTTGCTTAATAATGCATTCTAGGCCATCCTATTCCCTGAAGCTAAGAACTTTACAGCTTTTGCAGATAGGAAGCATTGAGAACTTCAAGCAAAAATTGGTATTTTGATCTTTCTCTCTAGTTTTAAGATATTACTGTCATGAAGAAATGGAACATCTGACAAACCGTTGCCCCCAAATTTTTTCAAGTAATTTGTTTTTGAATTAGAGAGAAAAATCACTAATCTGATATTTAACTACAGCACAACAAACACAATCCAAAGTTCATAATTGTGCCACTCGATCTTCAGATTTTCCTTGGCCGTATGCCTTATAAGTTTGGGATACTTGATAGTGACAAAAAGTTGCTGACAGTATTTTGATCAACTATAAAAATGAGTAAAAAAAACTGATGGTTTTGAATAGCCTGTAAATCTCCCTGAACCAAAGGAACTCTTACTGTGTGTGGATTACAGCTGGCTGGAAACTTTGAAGGCTATGGAGTCTGTTTTCAAATACACGGTGACATGCACATTCTTAAGCAAGTCATGAGGTCCAGGAAATACCATTCCAACTAATCCCTAAGAAAAACATATTTGAAATAAGGCAAGATCTTTCCCTTTGAGTTCTTCTCTCACCATTTACTCAATACCTCCAAGATTCTTTATAAACTCTAAAAGTTCCCAAAGACTCAATCCTTCATTTCTCTAAAGTGAGCCTTCTCACTCTCTCACCTCTGGTTGTAGCATTGTTTCTGTCCTTCTGGGCTCATGGCAAATATACTGATAACTGACCACGGTGCTTTTTTCTGCTGAACCTCATCACGGCTTCAGAGTCGTTCTCAAACTTGCACTTCAAGATTACACTAGCGTTTGATCAGAATCAGCATGGCAAATGAAATGAAAATCCATCTTTTGCCTTAAATGAACTAATATTGAGAACATCAGAGATCGGGGTTGGGGGTAGGGGGTTGTGGTGACAAAACGTTGCATGTTCAAAGCATGCAATGCAGTGATTGATGCTTTGATTATCTCTTAAACAGGGTAGTTGGTAATAAAGTTCAGTGAAGTATGTGTTGCTCAAACATTCCAAGTCTTTTATAGAATATGGAGCAGGGGGAAGGAAGGAAGGAAGGAAGGAAGGAAGGAAGGAAGGAAGGAAGGAAGGAAGGAAGGAAGGAAGGAAGGAAGGAAGGAAGGAAGGAAGGGGGGAGGGGGAGGGGGGGAGGGAGGAAGGGAGGGGGAAGGGAGACTTTCTTGTAAAGATTTTGCTTCCGGTCTATA
>CAUYLG010054348.1:0-34289 GCA_963573385.1 Cacajao melanocephalus
GGAGTTAACTAAAACAACTCCTATGCCCAGCCCATCTGGAACTTACAAAAAAACAAGATGGCTTAAAAAACAAACAACTCCAGGCCGGGCGCGGTGGCTCACATCTATAAGCCCAGCACGTTGGGAGGCCAAGGCGGGTGGATCACGAGGTCAGGAGTTCAACACAAGCCTGACCAATATGGTGAAACCTCGTCTCTACTAAAAATACAAAAATTAGCTGGGCGTGGTGGCATGCGCCTGTAGTCCCAGCTACTCAGGAGGCTGAGGAAGAAGAATCGCTTGAACCCGAGAGGCGGAGGTTGCAGTGAGCCGAGATCATGCCACTGCACTCCAGCCTGGGCAACAGAGCAAGACTCCATCTCAAACAAACAAACAAACAAAACCGAGCAGCTCCAAACCATGAGGATCACTTCCTTTCCCCCAATCTGGTTCATATTCTCCATGAGATTACCTATCAAGAGCAAATAAAAAAATTTTAAAAGTATTCTCCACAAATATTTTTAAAAAGTTGTCTCTATTTGAGCAGGTAAACTTAACTTTTTTCATCTGCCTGAAACACAGTTTGGAACCAACTTTTCTTTTATAAACTAGTGAGTTCTGTATTATTATACCTGCTTTATTAATAAAATTTTAGAATGAAAGCTATAAATATTTTGGTTGCATCTGGGCTGTGTGTTTAGGTATGTCTGTGACTGCTGATATATATAATACATTTTCTACTTCTGGATGGTATTGCCAAAGTAACTTGTAAAAGAGCTCTATTTAACTGTCTTAAAGAAAAAATAAATAAATGCTTATATTTCTAGAAATATAGAAACTAACTCAGGTTTTCCAAGTTCATATGAGCTGGGATAATTTTTGGTAAATAAAGCCAGCTCAAGATTGCTGGTTTGATAACAACAGGCATGTCTTCAGGTTGTCGACACTGAATATAATTCAAATACATATTTTTTTTTCTACCTGGGGTTACTAGTTAAACAAGCTACATTATCTCTGTTTGACATTTAAGTTTATAAGATTATAAATTCAACTTAAAAATAAAACATACAATAAAAGTAAATTTCTTAATGTTTGTCTAGCATGATGGTATAGGGGAAAAAAGCTGTAGGTTTAAATTTTCTGGTGCATTGCTTAAGTGATGTTTGATGCTTGCCTAATTGGTTACAAAAATTGCCAATAAGAAAAACAGCTTCAAATGAGAACTAGCTTTGTCTAATGTCACATGGAATTTTCACAAGTAATTGAAACATAATTTTAAAGAATAAGTCAATTAAATACATGTGAATGGGATAAAAGTTCACAAATAAACTTTACAAGAATAATTATGTTTTATAAAAATATATCTGCTTACAAATATTTTCCAGAGTCTTTCTGGTAATTTGAAATCGTAAAGTTATACTCAATTAAGTTAAATAATGAATATTAATTGAATATTTAGATTATTTACAAATAAGATGAAATACCAAAACATTAATTACGGAATATAAGTCTGTCTACTTCGGCTTCTTAATTGATACAAAGACAAAAGATATTTGGACCTGTTAATAATGTGCTCTTCTTGTTATATTGAAAAAATTATGCAACAAAAGAGGCCTATGCCTCCAGAAATTATGAAATGATTTATTCACAATATTCACAACTTGCCTCATCTATGACAGAATGTTAGTCCACAACACAAAGTTCACAATTGCTTACTTCTACTTATTACTGGAAATTATGGTTATTAAGGTTAAAATTAGAACAAAAATATGTCATAAAAACTACTGGAAATAATAAGAAACAAACTCCGTATGCAAAGAATGTAATGAAAATAGGATGTGTTTTTGGTGAGAAAAATTATGAGGTATAAAAAGACGAATTTTGTTGAGGGAAAAGGAGAATAATTTTGTCCTAGTTTAGAGGTTATTTAAAGATTGTTTTGTAATTTAAAAAAGAGGGGAATAAAAGACAAAAATTAAGTGAAAACAGAAAGTTGGGGAAAAAGAGAGGCAGAGAGAGAGCCAAGAGCAAGCAAGTGAACAAACTAGAATTTGGTCTTTTCTCTGTTAAAAGAACAAAGTTTTCTTGGTTTTTATGTGAGTTTTTATTACCTGTCAAATAATTAAATTATCAAAATAACATTTTGTGCTCCTTGTTGTCTTTATCAGGTCCTTGATTACTTAAGAAAACAAAATATTAAAAGATATTGTAAGAAGGCCAGGCATGGTGAGACATACCTACAATCCCAGTGCTTTTTAGGAGGCTAAGGTGAAAGAAATGCTTGATGCCAGGAGTTTGAGGCTAGCTTGGGCAACACAGCAAGACCTAGTCTCTACAAAAAAACTGAAAATTAGCTGGGCATGATAGTGCACGCCTGTAGTCTCAGCTACTCAGGAGGCTAAGGTGGGAGGATTACTTGAGCCCAGGAGTTCAGAGTTATAGTGAACTATGATTGTACCATTTCACTCCAGCCTGGGCAACAGTGAGACCTTGTCTCAAAAACAACAAAAAACACATTGCATGAGCAAAGTTTTGTTGTTGTTGTTGTTGTTGTTGCTTTTTGTTTGTTTGTTTTACAAGTATGCAACTTTGTGTATTTGCCTTTGAAATCTTTGTCACTCTGGTTAAATAGATTATATGGTTTGGATATTTGTCCCATCCAAATCTCATGTTGAAATATGACCTCTCCAGCCTGGCCAACATGGTAAAACCCCATCTCTACCAAAAAATACAAAAATTAGCTGGACATGGTGGCATGTGCCTGTGGTCCGAGCTATTTGGGAGGCTGAGGTGGGATAATTGCTTGAACCTGGGAGACAAAGCTTGCAGTGAGTTGAGATGGCACCACTGCACTTCATCCTGGGCAACAGAGTGAGACCCTCTCTCAAAAAAAACAAAGAAAGAAAGAAAAGAAAAGAAAGAAAGAAAGGTGACCCCTGATGTTGGAGGTGGGATCTAGTGGGAGGTGTTGGGTCATGGGGGCAGATCCCTCATAAATGGCTTGGTGCTCTCCCTGTGATAATGAGTGGTGATGAGTTTGTGCAAGAGCTGGTTCTTTAAAAAGCCTGGCCCCTCCTCACCAACTCTCTTGCTCCCTCTCTTACAATGTAATATGTTGGCTCCCCTTTCACTTTCTTCCTTGATTGCAAGCTTCTTGAGGCCCTCACCAAAAGGAGATGCCAGCACTATGCTTCCTGTACAGGCTGCAGAACCATGAGTAAAAATAAACATCTTTTCTTTATAAATTACCCAGTCTCAGGTATTCCTTTATAGCAACACAGACAGACTAATACAAGAGATAACCGAGTATTGTTTCAAAGTGACCTGTAATCCTATTTTATCAAGAGTTTTAAACCTTTTGACATTGTTGACAACATTTGAACTCCCAGGATCAAATTCTAAATAAAGTGCTTTTGACCTCACAGTAATTTTGGGATTTTCCAGAGGGCCCCTGCAAAAATCTCAAAGGATTTCTTCTTCATCTTTCTGAAAGAGAGATATTAAAATCATTAGGGTTATGTTTTATTTGTAAGAGTATATATTATTAATATAAGTATTAAAGAAATTGTATAAAATATCTAGAAATCTGATATGTCCTGGTATAATGTCACCAGTCATAATTCTAGTTCTTATCTTAAAATGTTGTATGCCACAGAAATAACCAAATTTTCTTATCAATTGCACTGTAATGAACTCTCATGAGATTTCTGACCATGCCATTTGAAAGTGTTTGTAATTCTAAGATAGTTGTTTTACTCTGATGTTTGCCTGAAATCAGCTACAGACAATATAGTTTTATCTTCAAAGAGATTCATGGAAAAAACTCTGACAAGTGCAGGCTTCTGAAAACTTTAAGATCATACCACTGAGCTTGATAAGAATTTCTAAAACTCTAATGGATAAACTGATTGATTCATAAAACTTCTAACCCAGGATTAAGCAGAGCAAGAAGTAATTAATAGGAGTAAAAAAACTGATGAGGATGATTATTTTTTTTGACTTTATTAAACCATTATATTAATGCTTTAATATTTTGTTTTCCAAATCTGAAAAACACTTTTTCTGTTTTTATTTAAGCTAGTTATAGCTTGCAGCAATCTAGTAAAGTATACTTTGGAACCACGAAACATTTATCTATTCCCTATGTGATCCCTCCAAAATTCAAAGTCTTATTGAGTATTATTTTCATGGCAATATAGTTACTTATATAAGTTCAATAAGAATATGTTTTCATTGTAACATAATTGGAAACATTGGTTATATTACCAAGGTTTTGACTAGAATGTCATATTTGAGAATTATGTGCATAGGATCAGATATGACCAGATGGTTTTAATGAATTAAGGTTGATTTTATGAACCCAATAAAGTCACTTAGGAAAAAAAAAACAGCCTAGTATCTGACTTCAAAGGATCCCAACCTTACAGATGAGTAAGGAATGTCACTTCCTGGTAGGCCCAGGAAGCTCAGAATATTTTGTGAGCCTTGAGAAATGAGGAATTCACCTAAATCTATAGGTATTGCAGGTGAAGTCTAATGGCAAGTCCCTGGCTTAGCTTTCTAGCTTGAAGAGGCTTTTATTTTTATTTTATTTTTTAATTCTATATTTAACTATTTATGCATATATATTTATTGATTTTTTTTTTAGAGATAGGGTCTTGGGTCTTGCTATGTTTCCCAGGCTAGTCTTGAACTCTTGGGCTCAAACAGTCCTCCTGCCTCAGCCTCCAGAGTAACTGGGACTATAGGCGTGCACCACCGAGTCTGGAATGGAGAGGCTTTTAAAAGTCTAATGAGAGATTCCTTATTAAAAGTTCCAGCAAAGCAGATTTAAAAAGAGTCTATATGACTAGTCACTATTCTTGATTTGCTTATTTAAATAATCAGGCCAAATTTAATGCGACTAGACTTATTTTATAAACAAATTAGTCTTACTGTAATTATCTTTGATAAACATGAGAGTGACTACAGACAGAAAAATTATGTTCACAGTAGAGAACTACAGTAATTCAATTCTAGCCTTGGTCATTGTCTTTGAGGTTTTATCTTTCTATAAACTGGCCTGTATGCTGAATTCTTCTTGTTTCCTCCAATATCTGGCTATGACTCTCCAAACTAACATTTCCAATTTTCTCCAACCTTTCTGACTTGAAATCACAAAAAATAAAACTGCCCCTTCCCTAAAGCCCTGCAAGCTGAAGCTGGATGCCCTGACATGAACTTCATAGAAATCACCACAAAAGCTCATATATAAATGTGCTTCATGCCTGTTGCTGTGCAGGCCACTCAGAAAGTTTACCCAGATCACCTGATGACATCACCAGAGGCATTCAGACAGCAAAAGATGCTTTGAGCCCAATATCTAAAAATCTTCTTGACTGGCTACCCTCTGGACTCATTAACAGATACTAGTCTTTTTTTTGTTTGCATAGAAATGCCTGATTGCTTGAACCATATAGAGGTCTAACTTTGGTAGAAACCCACCTGCGACAGTATCTCCTAAAATGAAACACAACTGTTTAATGGAACTGACCTGTTCTCCAGGAGTGAGAGATTTTCAGTAAGATATGGTTGCGATCTATCAACTCAGTTCCTGGACTATGAAACTTCTGGGGGGAAGGTTCAAAGGAGGTAAATGAAGGATGGCAGAATATACCATCCACAAATACACCACTTTGGCATAAGGATTATTTTAAAAAATAAAGAACAACAGGCCAGGTGCTGTGGCTCATGCCTGTAATCCTAGCACTTTGGGAGGCCAAGGCAGGTGGATCACAAGGTCAGGAGATTGAGACCATCCTGGCTAACATGGTGAAATCCCACCTCTACTAAAAATACAAAAAATTAGCAGGGCGTGGTGGCATGTGCCTGTAGTCCCAGCTACTCGAGAGGCTGAGGCAGGAGAATCACTTGAACCTGGGAAGCAAAGGTTGCAGTGAGCCAAGATCGCGCTACTGCACTCCAACCTGGGCAACAGAGTGAGACTCCACTCAAAAAAAAAAAAAAAAAAAGAACAGTGGCTGCAAGAAAGGTGCTCTAATCCTCCCCTTTTTCTTCCTGAAAGTTGAAGATAAAACCTTATATGGAAATATCCTCCCTGTATCAGAAAGAAAGTTCTATTCTTATCTTCAATGACAAGAAGTTGAGAGGGAGAGAATTCTGTACAAACAAGCCTGGTTAAACTCACCCTCATCTTCCTAGTCACTTCTCTACCCAGTTAACTACAATAGCCCAAGCCCCTTTGCCTCATTATAGTCACAAAATTTACTACTCTTTGTCCAATTCAGTATGTAAGCCTTCAATTCTAACTGGGTCTTTGGGTCTTTATTTTCTTATGAAGGCTCCTGTGCCACATAAAATTTGTGTTAAGTAAACTAATATGCTTGCCTCCTACTCATTTCTTGTATGTTAATTTAATTCTCAGCCCTAGCCAAAAAGCCCTAGGAGGAGAGAGGTAAAAGAACAGGTCTTTTTATTGCTTTTGTTTTTTTTCACTGTTGTATTGTTGTAGCTGCTTTTTAAAAATTGTTTTTTCATTGTTGTAGCTGCAGGTGCTTGCCAGATGATAGGAACCCAATAAGTCTTTATGGCATTAAAAAACAAGCCAGTCAATTCTGTTGAATACAACTTCCCTTTTCGATTCTTACTTTTATTTTATTTAGCCAATTTTTTAAAAAGTAGCTTAAACAATTTTTGTTTTAGGGACAAAGTCTTGCTCTGTTACTCAGACTGGATGTAGTGGCACCATCATAGCTCCCTGCAGCCTCTAAGACTTAGGCTTAAGCAATCCTCCTGACTAACCCTCCTGACCAGCTGGTATACAGGTGCGGGCCACCCCACCAGCACTCTATCCTGACTCTTATTACTTGAGAAGCTGTGAAGGATATTCATTAAGTGTGCAGATTCAAGAGTAAGACTACTTGAATTTGAATCCTAGCTTCTACACCTACTGGGTATGAAACCTGAGGCAAATTACATAAAAACTGTATACCCCAGTTGTACATACGTAAAATGATGAAAATAATAACATCTGCTTTATAAAGCTGTTACAAGAATTAATGCACATAAATATATGGTAAACAATTAACATATGCACATAATAAGCATTATGTGTTAGTTATTACTTTTCTCACGTAAACTATTATCATGGTTTAACTATTTCTAGTCTCTTTACTGCTGTCTTCCTAAAATATAAATTTGATCATGTTACCTTGCTGCTTAATTTTTTTTTTGAAACAAGGTCTCGCTATGTTGCCCAGGCTGGTCTCAAACTCTGGGCTCAAGAGGTCCTCCACACTCAGCCTGCTGAGTAGCTGGAATTACAGGCTCATGCCACCATTCCAGGCTGCCTGAATCAACAGCTGTGCAGTATTCACAAGAAGGTTAGCACTCTGACAAAGAGCACATGGTTCTTCACAGACTAGCACTATTTCCTATTATTTGAACTCATGTTCTCTGTTTCAGTTACTTGGGTTGCTTATGCTTCCTCAAAACTTCACAACATGCCTTTCACTGATTCTGTACTTCTGCCTGAAATGCCCCTTGGCCCTTCCAAACATTCCCCTTACTCCTTATTCTTTCTTTTTTGAAGATCCAGTTTTAATGTTGCCTCCCCAGCAAAGTCTTCCCTCTTTCCTAATAATAATTATAGCAATACTAAAAAAAAAGTGGTCTAGCTTTCATATTGAGAATTTACCATATGCCAGACACTGTGCTGAATATTTCACATTTATTATTTAATTTAATCTTTTTAACAATCCTATGTGATAGGGCTAATGTTAGTCTCCATTACAGAAATAAAGAAGAAGGTTAGTGAGGTAACTAGAATGAGCAATTTATCTGAATTCCAGTAGGACTTCAGATATAGCTTTATTATGGCTCTAAAATCTTGTTAAACAATTATTTATTCAGGAGGCTGCTCTCTGCCTCCCTTCCTGCAGAATGAGCCTTTTCAATGAAGAACTGTGCAGTTCTGTTTCTTATTCTTGGGGCTCACTGTGAAGCCTGGCACATAGCAGTTAGCCAGAAAGTACTTTATCTTGCCTGACTTGGGTCTTTACTAAGATGTCCAAAGTCAGTTTTAGATGACTTTCTAAAATTATGTCCTTGAATTCTTAAGTCTGGCTTAAAACTGCCTCATTACCTTTTTTTGAACAATTGTAAATTCCTTTATAGAAGAGGAGAAAATAAAAGAGTGCCACATGGAGAGATTAAAAATTATGTTACTTATTGAAAAAAATTGACTTCGATCTCAAATGATAAAAAGCTCCACTGTAAAGAGAACAGAAAATGTAAACAAAGCATTCATATTCATTTTGTAGTACTGACACAAAACAAAAGGAGTAAAAATGCATTCAATGTGTTCTGAGACCTCTATACTTAATGATGCCCTGAAGAACTAATTTTTGTTTTGTATATTTTGAAACAATAAGACTGCAGCTATAGAAATTAAGTGACATTATAGCCCTACATATCTTTCACTGATGGGTACTTCTCTATTCAAAACAATCTGTTTTTTATTAGAAAAAAAGCTTTTGAAATCACATATGAAAAGATTAGGCTTTTTCATCAGAACTGACAGATAGAAAGTCTAAGAAAGATCTCATTTTAATGAAAATTTTAGGGTTTTTTATTTTTTTGCCAAAATATGCTAATACAAAGAGAGATGTTTGGCCATGTGAATTATAACTTAACTGTCTTTATTTTGCTATTTCCATTGATATAAATATTAGAAACATTAATATAAATTTTATAAAGATTTCCTCAATATTGTGGGAAAAACAGGAACATTGAAAAGAAATGATTTTTTTAAATAATCAAACTGAAACTCAGGAAGACAGTGGAAGTAAATTTTGCAGTGCAGATGTAAGTCAGATTATCAGAATAATTTTTGCCCCCACAGACTTGCAATGTGGTGTTCTAGTAGGGTGGGCAGAGAACAAGATAGCCAACTTGCTAGAGACAGTGAAGAGGGTTGGCAATAGGGAAGAGAAGAAGAATATAACAACTGAAATAGTTGCCTCTGTGTCACCACCTAAATCTTATCTCTAATTGTAATCCCCAAGTTGAGGGGAGGGACCTGCTGGAAGGTGACTGGATCATGGGAATGCTTTTCCCCATGCTGTTTTCATGATAGTGAGGGAGTTCTTGTGAGAGCTGATGGTTTAAAAGTGACAGTTTCCCTCCGATCTCTCTCTCTCCTGCTGCCATGTAAGACATGCCTTGCTTCCCTTTTGCCTTCTGCCATGATTTTAAGTTTCCTGAGGCTTCCCCAGCCATGTGGAACTGTGAGTCAATAAGCCTCTTTTGTTTATAAATTACCCAGTCTCAGGTGGTAATTTTATAGCACTGTGAGAATAAACTAATATGATAACTAGTATTAACCGAGTGCTCAGTGTATACTGGACACTGAGCTAAGGTCTTTAGCATGTATATGTGCATTATTTCATGATAACTCTATGAAGTAGGCTGTCTTAGTCCATTTTGTGCTGCTTTAACAGAATACCACAGACTGGGTAATTTATAATGAACAGCAATGTATTGGCTCACGGTTTTGGAGGATGGGACGTTCAAGATTGAGAGGCTGGCATCTGGTGAAAGGCTTCTGGTTGCATCACTCATGGCAGAAGAGCAAAGAAAGGGTGCAAGAAAGAGAGAGGTGGCTCAACTCATCCTTTTATAATGAGAACATTCTTGCAATAATGAACCCATTCCTGAGATAATAGCATTAATCCACTGATGAGGGCAACGCTCCCAGACCCAAACACCTCCCATTAGGACTTGAACTCTCAACACTGCTGCAGTGGGAATCAAGTTTCCAATTTGTGAACTTTGGGGGACACATTCAAATCATAACATAGGCATTTTTATTACTACCCTTTTATATATGAGGAAACCAAAGCTCAGAAAGACTATATAACCTGCCCAAAGAGACACAACTAGTAATATCCAGCTTAGACCAAAACCCAAGCAGTCCTTACTCCAGTGGCTGCCCTTTTAACCACTACGCCATAACAGACTCAAATGACCTATGAGGAGCTCTCCTGGTTCTGTATTCAGCATTGGCTTCCATAAATAGTAATCTATAGTGATTATATGTAAGATTGTTAGGTTCAAGTTTAGAAATTCTACAAACAGAAAATTGAGAAAAATACTTCTAGTTAAGATTCTTGGTCTTGGGGTCCTTGGAAGGGGCCCCGTCCTTTGGACATGCTCCTTAAACAGTAAGAATACCAAAGCCACAAATAGAAAGATTAAGACATACACAAAGAATCATATAATTTTAGATAACAACTCAAGAGGCCAGAACCATTAGGGTAGTTCACAACCTCCTTGAAAAAACATTATGGTTATGAATTTCTTTTTGATGTTTAACCTAAATCTATCAAATTAAAATTTAAACCCTTACTTCCTTAAGCATGAAGGATGAACATTTGATGATTCATAAATGTTCAAGGAAACTATACAAAATGGTGAGTGTAATTCTGCAAGTAAATGGTGACATTTGGGCAGAAGTTTTAGGCTGATGAAAAATTCTGAGTCTCAAAGAATTTCTCAGTAGTGGATGAATCTGTCAAGTGTTGTTATATGGAAAACACTAAAGGTCTAGGTAATGATTGTGCATATGGACAGTTCATGCCCTTCTACTTTTCTCCTCACTTCAACTGACTGCCCCATATAATTGCTTGGCTTATTTGCAACTAAAATCCATCCATCTTGTTGTTTGTTAGCAGACATGGTTAAAAATATTTGTTAGGGGTTACAAGAACACTTAGTAAAAATAAAATTATATATTCTACAGTTATCTTTTTAAATATCCCCACTTTCTAATAGACTTACATTGCTTTTTTTCATACATCATGTCATTTTTTAAAAAAGATTCATTCTCTGAATTTAGTTCTTGCCAATTGTCTATTTTGTTAGTGACAATCACGTGATCTATACTTTTTATTGGTCTTTCAGTTTTTAAATAGACTTTTTTTTTTTTAGCAGTTTTATGTTCACAGCAAAACTGAGCAAAAAGTACAGTTACTATTCTCCCTGCCGCCTCACATGCACAACCATTTCCACCATCAACATCCCTCATCACAGTTGTGTAGATTTGTTACAATCAATGAACCTACACTAACACATCATTTTTACCCAAAGTTCATAGTCTACATTAGGGTTCACTCTTGGCGTTATGCATTCTCTAGATTTTCAAACATGTATAATGAAATATATCCACCATTGAAGTATCATACAGAACTTTTTCCTTGCCTCAAAAATCCTCTGACCTCTGCCTATTCATCCCTCTCTCCCACCCAACTCCTGGAAACCACTGATCTGTTTACTGTTTCCATAGTTTTGACTTTCCCAGAATGTCATATAGTTGGAAATACACAATGTGTACCTTTTTTAGATTGGCTTCTTTCACTTAGTAATTATGCACTAAATTTCATCTATGTCTTTTCATGGCTTAATAGTTCATTGATTTTTAGTGTTGAATAATATTCCATCATCTGGATGTACCACTATTTATCTATTCACCTCTTGAAAGATATCTTGGTTGCTTGTGACTTTTGGCAATTATGAATAAAGCTGCTACGAATATCTGTGTATAGGTTTCATGTGGACATAAGTTTTCGGTTCATTTGGGTAAATACCAAAAAGCATGATTGCTAGATTAAATGGTAAGACAATGTTTAATTTTGTAGGAAATAGCCAAATCCTCTTCCAAAGTAGCTGTAGCATTTTGCATTCCTACAAGCAATGAATGAGAGTTCCTCTTGTTCCAGATTCTGCTGGCATTTGATATCTTCAGTGTTAGATCATTTTGACAGGTATATGTGGTATCTCATTGGTCTTTGAATTTGCATTTCCCTAATAACATATATTTTCATATACTAATTTGCCATCTGTAGATCTTCTTTGGTGAAGTGTCTGTTCAGGTCTTTTGCTTATTTATCAGGTTGTTTCCTTGTTGTTGACTTTTTTTTTTTTTCCCGAGACTGAGTTTCCCTCTTGTTACCCAGGCTGGAGTGCAATGGTGCGATCTCGGCTCACTGCAACCTCCACCTCCTGGGTTCAAGCAACTCTCCTGCCTCAGCCTCCCGAGTAGCTGGGACTACAGGCATGTGCCACCACGCCCAGCCAATTTTTGTTTTTTTTAAGTAGAGACGGGGTTTCACCTTGTTGACCAGGATGGTCTTGATCTCTTGACCTCGTGATCCACCCGCCTCGGCCTCCCAAAGTGCTGGGATTATAGGCGTGAGCCACCGCGTCCGGCTTGTTGTTGACTTTTATAAGTTCCTTGCATATTTTAGATAAGTCTTTCACCAGATGTGTCTTTAAAAATATTTTCGATTTTATTGTTTCAATCTAAAATTATTCTGTGGTTTCTAGAGTTATTCTTTTCCCCAATTAGTATTCTTCATTAATTAAATTTCTTTGAAAACTCATTTATGTGTATATTTATTTAACAAACATTTATTAAGCACCTTTTAGCATTGTCCTAGGTCATGGGAATACAAGATTACAAAATGAATAAGACCTTTGGCTAAAAAGAATTCAATCTGTCCACCATGAGATAATATAACAGATGCCACAATAGAAATACATGTAGGTTGTTACGGGAGCAAAAGAGAGTTGCAATCCTTTTGGAATTGGCAGGGTAAAATGAACAACAATCATAACAATTAATAACATTTGAGATTTATTCATTGAGTTCTTACTTTATACTTGAGACTGTGGCCAAGTGGTTTACATACATCATCATATTTAAAGTTAACAATAACTTCATGAGGTATGGATACTTTAATTTTATTAAAGGATGTCTGTCTAATGAAGGATAACATAGAAAAAGTTGAAAGACCACATAGAATGGGGAGAACATATTTGAAATATATAAAACCAAGAAAAGATTCTGGACTACGTGAGGAACCACTGCAAATAGACCAAAAAAAGGATAGAAAACACAACATAAAAATGGGTAAACAGCATGAACAGATAATTAACGAAAGAGGAAATCTGAAAGGTAACAAGCATATGAAAACATGCTCAAAAGTATTAGTAATCAGATAAATGCATATTAAAATAATGAAGTATCACTTTCCCCCTATTAGAATGGGGAAAAAGAGAAATGCCAAGTATGGGGACATAAAATCCTCATGCACTGCTGGTGGGAGTTTATGAAAATTTATTTTAGAGAGCAGTCTGGCTCCACTTATTCAAATT
The DNA here is from genome assembly GCA_963573385.1 of Cacajao melanocephalus. Lineage (NCBI taxonomy): Eukaryota > Metazoa > Chordata > Mammalia > Primates > Pitheciidae > Cacajao > Cacajao melanocephalus. Next base: position 13,195 of record CAUYLG010054348.1, read on the forward strand.
AAATAAACATATCATTTAACCTGGCAATTCTTTCTTCCTTGTTCAGAGAACCCTAACTCCTTTTCTGAAGCAACATTACCTGCCCTCTTGGACAAATAGTGATTGATCTTGACTAATCCCACCAAATCTGTACTCTTTGTCAGTGATTGGTCTGGAAATGGGCACGTGACCAAATCCTGGACAATCAAATACTAGAAACTATCTTCTAGGAAGCCACTAAGAATGTGTTCCTTGAAAAAAGACAAGTATATAATATTTGGAGCATCAGCAGACATTCTGCTACCATGAGGAACAAATCAGAATCCCAAAGCCAATGTACTGAGGTGGCAGAGCAGGAGGGCCATTGAAGAAGTCATTGCGTTTGCACACCAACTGTGAAACAAACTTTCAGCGGACTGCTAGTCCTGTCAGTTTATTAAATAACCTTATACCTTAAGTCACTTTTAGTGGGGGTTCTGTTACTCATGGGCAAAATCATTCTAACTGATTCAGTGCTCAAATTTTTGTTGAACAAACAAATATAATTGTTACAAACATCACAAAACAAATTGTTCTCTTTGTCCATCTCTATTTCTACCATAAAAGAGGTTAAAGAAGAGGAAGAAAGAATGAGTGCAGATAGCATAATTCTAAAAAGTATTTGCTGGTTATGAAAATAGCTATGTTAAATCCTGTATTAGTTTCCTAGTATTATAATATAAATTATTGCAAATTAGATTGCTTAAAATGGAAATTAATTGTCCTAGTTCTGGAGGCTATAAGTTTGAAATCAAAGCGTTTTCAAGGCCATGGTCTCTCTGAAGGCTCTAGGAAAAAAATCCTTATTTGCTTCTTTCCTGCTTCTGGTGGCTTCTGGCAATCCTTGGCATTCTGGCTTGTAGTTGCATCACTGTAATAATTTCCTTCATCTTTACATGGCTTTTTTTCCCCCGTTTATATCCGTGTCCTTTCTTCCTCTTATAATGACACCAGATATTGGATTTAGGGCCCACTCTAATTCAGTATGATCTCATATTAATCCTTACTTTGATTATATTTGCAAAGGCTCCATTATTAAATTTGGTCACATTCTGAGGTTCTGGGTATACATGAATTTGGGGGGAAAACTATTCAACCAACTAAAGATTCTAAATATTTTATTGCATCTGTAGCAAGAATATCTGAACTTCATACCTTCCATTTTCATGACATTCTCATTGATATGTTTACAGTCTCTTCTATTTGCAATTTGCCTGGTAATCTCTGTCATAAACAGCATATAACTTCTCATTATATCATTAACATTTTAAGTCAATTATACATTATGATGCATTTTTTTGTTAAACATAACCATATTTATTCTGATTTTCATTAAAGGGCATTACTGCTCTAAGTGTTAAGACACATTAAGTGTACTGGAAAGCAAGCAACAGCAAACAAAAAGGATCAATCAAATTGTTAACATGTTATTTATGTAGTGATTTTTGGTGGCACGATATTTATTAATAGACTCTATTTTTATTTTGTTTTTTCTTCTAGAGATGTTAATCATTAACTATGAAATCATTAGTGAATATTCATTACAGAGATGTTATTCTCGCTGCTCTTGTGCTGAAAGTAATCCCAGTTTTGGTCGGACAAAAACAGTACTTCAACTGGCAAAGACACTGGGTCTTATTTCTGTCAAGGTCAACCAATATTAAGGGCATATCACAAGCTTTTTTTGATAGATTGATGACCAAAAGGTATTAGATCTAATAGTTTCCTAATGTGAGCTCTGGATAAGGAAGATATTTAACCATTATTATTTTACTTTTTTGTCTAGTGGCTTCAATTTATTCACTTAAATATTTCATTTGCCTGAAGAGTTTGAACAAGAGAAAAAATGTCTGATCATTAAACTGAATTTGGCTAAATCAAGCAGAGGGAGCAGATCATTTTCAGTACTGAGCAGCTGCTGTTACCAGATATAAAAAGAGAAAGAAATGTTAGTTATTTCTTCAAAAATCATTTAAAATGTTCATTTTTCTCCTGATAAAAAGTGGGTACGTGTTCTTTGTAAAAAATTTTATTTCCTGTCTCTGACTGGAAAATTCTCATTTATCTTTCAATTCCAAGCTGAAATTCCGTAAGAAAGCATTCTCTGACTACGTTATGTTGCCCTAGTGCATGATGACTTCAGCCTGCATTTTGCCTATGTTAAACTTAGTACAATATAATTAATTAATAATTTGTCTGATCATGTTTAGTCCACCTTGTTCCATGAGGGCAGAGATTGTGTCTCTCTTATTTCCCTCTGCATTCTCAGTTCCTATCACATTCTTTAGCACAGAGTAGATGCTTAATGAATAACTTGAGTGACTCAGAGGATAAATGAAAATAGAACATGTGCACTCTTAATACTCAGGAAAAACAACTTGATAACATTTTAGTATGTTTCCTTCTTATTTTTTTTATTTTTTCATGGTTGAGAAATTACCCTCTATACAATTTTCTACCCTATCTTTTCACTTATTATTAGCTATATTTTTATTTAAGAAGCAATATAAATTCATGATAAAACCAATATAAATTCATGATAAAATCAATATAAATCCATGATAAAAGGTCAAATAACACGAAGAATGGAGAATAAAAGCCCTCTTCAACTCTGATCTTCTTTTCCAAACCTCCGGAGAAGGTAACCCCTGCTAACAGCTGAGGTACCTGTATCAGTTTCCTATTGCTGCCATAATAAATAACCACAAATTTAGTGGCTTAAAACAAAGCAAATGTATTATGTGGCACCTCTGAAGGTCTGAAGTCCAAAATGGGTTGGTAGAGCTGTGTTCCTTCTGTAGGCTCTCAGAGAAAATTTGATTCCTTGTCTTTTCCAATCTCTGGAAGCGACTCACATGCCTTAGTTGGTGGCGCTTCATCACTTTGACCACTGGTTTGGTCTTCACATCTCTTTGTCTTCTCTCACCCCCTTGTCCTCCTCTTTTAAGAATCCCTGTGATTACACTGGGCCTATCCAGATAATTCATTATTATCTCCTCATTCCAGTATCCTTACTTTAATACATCTGCAAAGTCCCTTTTGCCATATAAGGTAACATATTCACAAGTTCTAGGGATTAGGACATAGACATCTTTAGGGAGCCATTATTTTGCCTACGATGGTACACTTCTAGCAATTTTACATAAAACAGAAACATTTTTCCCTACCCTTTCCACTATTCTAATATCTTCCTAAGAGAGATCTTTCAGGATGTCCCATATTTTATAATATAAAATATTTCCTAAATGTCCCTGGGATTTCAGTGTGTTACAAGATGCTTGATGAATAAAATCAATGTATGGCTGAAGAAAAATCAATTGAATAAAATTAATTGTACTTGTAGAAAATTCTCAGCCTTCATGTGGAACTAAACTCTCTATTGATTATTTGTGCCAACAGAGCCGGTGGCTTCTTGTTTAACAATGGAGGACTACACTATTAATGAGACCGCAAATTTTACATTGCTAAAGTATTTGACATGACTTTATGTCCAGGTCATTATGGCATTTTATAATAGCACAGGATTTCCCAAACTGAGACTTTGAAGGGCAGTTGCTCTATTCTTGCATTGAAGCAATGTTATTATGGCTTAGTCTGAAATTAATGAGAAGGTCATGAGACGGAAATGGATTACAGCAGAATAACAAACTATTAAATGGCTCACTGGAAGGAGGGAAGAAAAGTATTTCAGGCCAAACTGAAAAGGAATTTAAGGTGGTGCAATGTCAAGATCATGACAGAAAATACATATAAATACAAGGAAATGGTATAAATACACTAGAATGAAAGCCCTTTAGCTTTAATTACTTATCTATTTGTATTTTATTATATATTTAATTTCCTTTTATTGAATTTTACCTTGCCCCGAAACTTTTTTTTTTTCTGGAGATCCAGTTTCACTCTATCACCCAGGCTGGAATGCAGTGGCACAGACTTGGCTCACCGTAGCTTCTGCCTCCCAATTTCAAGTGATTCTTGTGTCTCAGCCTCTGGAGTAGCTAGGATTATAGGAACGTGCCACTAGGCCTGGTTAATTTTTGTACTTTTAGTAGAGACAGGGTTTCACTATGTTGGCCAGGCTGGTCTTAAACTCCTGACCTCAAGTGACCCGCCCACCTTGGCCTCCCAAAGTGCTTGGATTACAGGCATGTGCCACCGTGCCCAGCCCCCAGAAACATTGTGACTGTTAGATATAAAATGCTTCCATAAAATAGTTTTGGCACAGATTTTTGTAGCAAAAAGACTTGCCTGTAGCAATTAAACTATATAGTATAAAGCACATTGTAAAATCTCTCTCAGGGTCTATGTTCTTATCCTGATTAAATGTATCTTTTCCACTCATTTTATTTTGTAACATTTATTTAGCAGTCACAAAAGTATTTTTAATAGGTTTATGTAAGTTTGTCTTTCAAATTACTCTGGATAAATATTTAAACCAGACTTCACTTGTATATAAATTCTAAACCTGCTCCACTTCCTGTGGTTCCTATGTTTCAAAAAATGGCACTGCCATGCATTCAGTTGTACAAGCCGGATATTTAAAAGTCGTCCTTGAAACTGTCCTCTCTCTTACTTCCCAAATATAATCTATTACCATGTTCTTTGGATTGTAATTCTAAAATTCCTATTGGTTTCCTTCACTTTTCATCATCTCTGCTTTTTACACTCAGGCCTAAGCTACCATTGCCTGGACTGTTGCAAGGGCCTTTCAAATGCTGAACCTACAGCATTCCCCAATTCTCCTCATTGGAAGTAGCATAGTCTTTCCCATTGGGAGGCTTTCTTTTGCCTTTAAAATACAGCCCTAAATCTAACCTGACCCACAAGTCCCTGGAGGGAGGTGGCACCTGCTTAGCAATCCAGCCTCATCTTGTAGCACTCTCGCCTTTGTTCTCGAACTGCAAGACCAATGTAATTCTAAAAGTTTCTCTAATAAGCCAAGCTCTGTTCTGCCAAGGTCTTTGGAAAAGCTGTTTCCTCTGCCTTGAAAGCTTCTCCCTCTTCTCCATAACTGCCTCATTAACTCATTAATTTCAGCTGAGCCCATTTCCTCAGAGAAACCTACTCTGCTTTTTCTTAAATGGTTGGATCCCCAACTAGGAACTCTCCTATTAGACTTTTACATTTGTATAAATGCTTCTATTATTAACGTCTGGCTCCCCTAGACTGTGTGTGAGCTCTGTAAGGCCAGGAACTTGCTCAAGTTTTGCTCTCTCCTGTATTGCTGGTGCCTAGCACAATACCTGGTACATAGCGTGTGTTTAATAAATATTCATTGAGTGAATAAATAATACAATTGTGTTCTTGGTGTATAAGGAAGTAGAGAGAAAAAAAGAAGCAAAAAGAAGATATGGAAGGGATATAGGTAAGAGGAGGGGGAAAGAATAAAGAGTGATGTAATTGTAATCCTAGATTCAGTAGGGTCAATCTTAAGTTATCATTCTATTGCAGAACAGCAGTAAAAACGGCATGGATAGACTTTGTGGCATGACTTACTGTGAGGGTCAGTTATAAAACAGTATTCAAGAGGAAGCAGAGCATAAACGTTTGGAAAACCTGCAGTCTGATGATGTGAGAGAAGAAAAACCCATTTTCTGGGGAGAAATTCAAGCCTGCTGCAGAAACTTGCATAAGTAATAAGGAGCCAAATGTTAATCACCAAGACAATGGGGAAAATGTCTCCAGGGCATGTAAGAGGTCTTCGAGGCAGTCCCTCCCATCACAAGCCTGGAGGCCTAGGAGGAAAAATGGGTTTTGTGGGCTGGGCCCAGGACCTTGCTGCTTTGTGCAGTCTCGGGCTGCTCACCCGTGGTATTGGGCCTATGGGTGCACAGAAGTCAATAATTGAGGTTTTGGAACCCTGCTTAGATTTCAGAGAATGTATGGAAACACCCAGATGTCCAGGCAGAGGTGTGCTGCAGGGGCAGGGCCCTCATGCAGGACCTCTGCTAGGGCAATGCAGAAGGGAAATGTGGGGTGGGATCCCCCCCCACAGAGTCCCTACTAGGGCAGTGCCCAGGGGAGCTGTGAGAAGACCCTAGAATAATAGATCCACCAACAGCTTACACTGTGTGCCTGTAAAAGTCAGAGACACTTATTGCCAGCCTGTGAAAGCAGCTGGGAAGGAGGCTGTATCCTGCAAAGCCACAAGGGCAGAGCTGCCCAAGACAATAGCAACCTACTTCTTGCATCAATGTGACCTGGATGTGAGACATGGAGTCAAAGAAGATCATTTTGGAGCTTTAAGATTTGACTTCCCTGCTGGATTTTGGACTTGCATGGGCCCTGTAGTCCCTTCTTTGGCCTATTTCTCTCATTTGGAATGGGTGTTATTTACCCAATGTCTGTAACCCCATTGTATTTAGGAAGTAACTAACTTGCTTTTGATTTTACAGGCTCATAGGCAGAAGGGACTTGCCTTGTCCCAGAAGAGACTTTGGACTGTGGACTTCTGAGTTAACGCTGAAATGAGTTAAGACTCTGGGGGACTGTTGAGAAGGCATGATTGGTTTTGAAAAGTGAGGACACGAGATTTGGGAGGGGCAGGGGGGGAATGATATGGTTTCACTGTGTCTCCACCCAAATCTCATCTTGAATTGTAGCTCGCATAATCCCCAAGTGTCAAGGGAGAGATGCAGTGAGAGGCAATTTAATCATGGGTCAGATTACTCTCATGCTGTTAGCCCCGAGCTCTGGGCTCCAAACACTTTTATCATGTGCATAATCTCATTGATCTCGTGGGCATAGAAGGGGAGGTTGAAGGCGTAGGTAAGAGGAGGGGGGAAGGGGGAGCACTTATGATCCTTCTAAGACACGCTTAACTAGTGCTTTAAGCATTTAACAGCACTTGAGATTCTTCTAAGACATGCTAAACTAGTACTCTGAGTTTATCACCAATTGTTGTCATGATAGTAAATTCTCACCAGCTCCTATGGTTTTATTTATTTATTTTTATTTTATTTTATTTCTTTTTGAGATGAAGTATGGCTCTGTTGCCCAGGCTGGAGTGCAGTGGCATGATCTTGGCTCACTGCAACCTCTGCCTCCTGACTTCAAGTGATTCTCCTGCCTCAGCCTCCCAAGTAGCTGGGATTATAGGCACATACCACCAAACCCAGCTAAATTTTGTATTTTTAGTAGAGATGGGTTTTGCCATGTTGGCCAGGCTGGTCTTGAATGGCTGACCTCAGATAACCCGCCTGCCTTGGCCTCCCAAAGTGCTGGGATTACAGGTGTGAGCCACCGTGCCTGGCCACAGATGGTTTTATAAAGGGTAGTTTCTCTGCACACGCTCTCTTGCCTGCTGCTATGTAAGATGTGCCTTTGTTCCTCCTTCACCTTCTGCCATGGTTTTGAGGCCTTCCCAGTCATGTGGAACTGTGAGTCCATTAAGCCTTTTTCTTTATAAATTACTCAGTCTTAGGTATTTCTTCATAGCAGTATGAAAATGGATTAATACACATGATGTCTCATCAGAGTGTGGGTATAAAGTTACATCTGGTCATGAATTTGAGGCATAATCATTAATCCTGTCAGACATTATCTTATGTATGGGAAGAGGGAAAGGCTAGGATCACTAAACTTACCTTTTATAAAAATTCAGTGGTTCAGGCAAGAGATGTAATAATCTGTTCCCTATCCTGCTTATGGTCTTCAGGCCATTCTTCCACCAGGCTGCTCACAGTGAGTCAGGGGCTTTGTGAAATATTGCTGGCAAGGGAGCAAAATGAGCAAACATGGCTTCTTACCTTTGCTACTTTTTTTTTCATAATCATCAGCATCTAATAGATATCTGCTGAATTAATGAATAAATGGAAGATATTCTGGCAGTGCATTCACTTTTAGGATTCACATAATGGCAAAATCTAAATTTGACTACATAGCATTAAACCTCTCAGAAAGTACAACAGCAAAAGAAACCAGTGAAAGGGAAAAGAGAGACAGAATGGGAAAAGCAATAGCATAAAATATGGCAAAAGCTAATGCTACTTCTTTGTAAATATATTATTCAAATTCACATGCAAAACATAAATATATAAACAAAGAATTTACATCAGTTCTTTAGTTAGAACTGAAAGTTTAGAAACACAAGATAGTTTAGAAACACAAGAAAAACATCAGCTCTTGATAGTAACTAAAGAAGTACAAGTATAGTAACCTGGGGTAACATTTCATACCAAAGAATTTAAAGGAAAAACATGGTATGATTTGGTGTTAGGTTGTGTATTCTGATAGCACTGTCAGTGTTCATTTTGGAAAGCAATTTCATTGATAGTTATTAAAATATTTTTGAATATTTAGACCGCAAATTCCTATTTCAGGAAAATGATCCAAACAAAATAATTCAACAGATGTAAAAAGCGAAACACACAAAAGATACTCTTTATAATATTATTTTCATAATAAAACTTAAAACCTTTGCATTGTACAGTAGAGGGACAATTACTTTGGCTGAGGTATCAATAATAGATGGAATTTTATCTCGCCATTAAATGTTAAAATCGTGGATCATGAAGCAGCATGGAAACGTTTATGTCATACTATATGAAATGCAGAGCTTAAAGATGAAATGCAGAACTTAAAACTGAATGTACATAATAAAGAGAATGGTGGAACATATATATACAACAGCTGTGTCTCTTCCAGATAGGCTTTAACTCCATAATTACAGAAGATAAGAAACAAAAACCTAACTAGCGTCCCCATGTTCATTCTTTCACTATGTAATAGACCCCAAGCCTCTGAACTGCACCCATATTTTCCATTTATAGTTTATCCAGTTAATCTTTTTGTGCCAAAACGCTTGTTTTTCCCACCACATCCAACTTCCTATTTTCAAAGAATTGGCATCATTCTGCAAATTAAAAAAAAAAAAAAGGGAAAAGAGAAACTTTTTAAAGTTTGAGGAGTCACGGGTTTTCCCTCCGCTCACCTTTCAAAATTTTTTTCTTAAATGTTATACCTATTTTACACCTTCCAAACTGAAAATGCGGTTAAAGATAAAAGGTCGATATCCTGGGTCAGCTTCGTCCCAGCTGCCCGGGACGCTCCAGGTCGACGAAAGCGCGGAGTTCTGAAGCCTTCGAGGGACCGCCTGGAAGAGGCGCGAATGGCGTCGCAAAAACTCGCCGGGCTGCTTTACGGCATTCCCTCCGCCCCTTCAGGTGCGGAAAGTCTGAAGCCGGCAAACATGGCGGTCTCCCACTGCCTCAGCCGGGCTGCGATTGCCTTTACAGCGGTGTTATTCTTTTCCTTCGGCAGCGTGGCCGCTAGTCATATCGAGGTAGGAGTCAGGCTCATTTGACTACAGATTCCCGAGAGGTCGGCTGTGTAGTGGCTGTGAGCTCTTCAGCAGATGTGTCCGATACACAGCCGCTGAGGGAAGCCTCCTGGAGTCAATCAGCCCCCTGACCCAGGCTGGGCTTTGAGGAGGATTAGGACAGTGTCGGTCTGTTTCAGGATTTTAAAACGATGAATTAAAAGAATCAAACCCTCGGAGGCAGAGGAGGACCTGATCCTTTGCTCCTGCACGTATGCAGTTCTTAGCAGGTGAAGTATGGGCAAGAGGCTGGTGAAATGTCAGTTTTAAGAGTGAGGCATCTACTTTCCAATACTCAGCAGCAGCTGTGTTTTGATAGGAATCAGACGGAACTGGAGAGGTGAGAGCAAGTTTAAGAATTCAGATTATAGAATTCAGTGATAATTAGAACATGGGATACAGAGAAGTGTTTATTAATAGACTCTCAGGTTTCTGGCTTAGGAGCAACATGTCGGTTAAGAAATGGAGGAGAAAGGGTGTGCTTAGTTTTATCCTGAGTTCCCCTAACCTCCCATTTTTAAACGTGGACACAGGACGTTCTGGTGCTCTATAATACTTTTAACTGTCCACCGTACTCTGATGATTCCTCAGTCCAGTTCTGCAATCTAGATGTCTGGTATCTTTTTCAGATCTGCATTTCCAGCTGACTAAGAAGCCGGGATAGTAGGAGACATTTGAAAATCTGTATCCAAAGTTCTATCTTCTGCTTATCCTACCTCCTCTTAAAAAGACGTTGAAAAACAAAGCACCCCTTTTCTCCTCCATTTCTTTATCCAGACATACCGCCCCTAAGCTAGAAACCTGAGAGTCTTAATCTCGTTATCTCCTATTATAATTATCACTAAATTCTATGACCTGAATTCTTAAAATTGCCCTCACCTCTGCACTTCCAGTGACTTGATTCAGGCTGTGACCACTTCTTTTCTAGACTCTTGCAATTACTTTATCTTGTTTTCCATAGGCCTCTCTAACTTTGATGCTAGATTCATCTCCCCGAAATGTAAGCCTGATCAGGTTATTGTTTTGATGAAATCTTTTAAATATTTTTCCGTTGCATACAGAATAAAGTCTAAACATTATGATCTGGTTCCTTTCCAGTGTTCCATATTGGAACCTCTTCTCCCCACCACCTGGGCACCTTGAGCTTAGACCAGTGGACTCCAAACTTTTTGAATACACATCCTATCAGTTAAAAAAAGATACTGAGCATGAACTTCATATATAGTTATGAATTACCGTTAACTTATATATTAGGTGTTTACATAGCATATTTTTTAGAAAACATAAATATGAGTAAATAGAAGTTCTGTTTCCCTCCTTTATTCTAATTTTGAATACTTCATCTTGGATACCATTACTGTTTTTTGTAGTTACATAATTGCTGTGCTTTTTCACCTCACGATATTTTACATATCCTGTTTCTGCTGTTCATTTGCTACGATACAATAAAGGCATAACCTCTGTAGAACCTTTCCCTATCTCTTACCTTTGCCTTTACGCTTGTAATTTGTACACTTGATACAGCATTCGTTTACTATAACTCGTGTATACTTTGTATTATTATTCCATCATCTCTCAGAGTTGGGAGCAACAGTTCCCTAAATGGTTTGCCTTGAGTCATTCTTTTTTCCTTTCAATCCGTTCTCCAAATTGAAGCCAGAGTAACTTTTAAAAATGCAATTCTGATCATGTCACTCAGGCACCTTAATGTTGCTCTAAACTCTTTACCATGACCCACAAACAAAACCCTGCATATTTTTTGGCCCCTGACTACACTTCCAATTTTTTCTCCCTCTTTCTCTTTCAAACTTCTAGTTATGCTTTCTTTCAGCTTCTCAAAACCTTTAAGCTTCTTCTCACATTACAGCTGTCTCCCCTCTGTCTGGAACTGTATTTTCTCTTTTCTTCATCTTTGGGATTTTAACCCAACAGTCACTTCTTTAGGAAAATTTTCCTGACCAGGTCAGGTTCCTCTGTTATTATCTTATTATATTGTGTGTCTTTCCTTTATAGGATTTATAGTTTGCCCTTGTATGCTAAATGTATATCTGATTAGATAGTAACCTATTTGAAGGCAGTACTGTAACTATTTTGCCCATCATTGTATTTGGAGCCCTCAGGGCAGTGACTGGCACATGTTACCCAATGAGTGTGATAAATTGCATTGTAGTGTAATGTGTTTGCATGTTCCTCTTTATTGAATTCTGGGTTCTTTTTTTTTTTGAGACAGAATCTGGCTCTGTCACCTAGGCTAGAGTGCAGAGGCATGATCTTGGCTCACTGCAACCTCCACCTCCTGGGTACAAGTGATTCTCCTGCCTCAGCCTCCCAAGTAGCTGGGATTACAGGTGCCTGCCACCACGCCCAGCTAATTTTTGTATTTTTAATAGATACAGGGTTTCACTGTGTTGGCCAGGCTGATCTTGAACTCCTGACCTTGTGATCCACCCACCTCGGCCTCCCAAAGTGCTGGGATTACAAGTGTGAGCCACTGTGCCCGGCCAAACTCTGGATTCTTAAGAGAAAGCAGCATGCTTTTTAGTGATTTTTGTGTCACTATATAATGCTATCTGGCACATAATAAGTGCTCCATTTACTATATGTAGAACGAATAACTTTATAATGACTGTATTGTCAAGACAACTACAAAAAAATTTTGCCATCTAAATTTTTTCACTAAGGTCTGAAAGAAGTAAGAATTTTGGAGGTGGAAGGCACATTAGAGATTATTTGCGTCAATTCTCATTTTCTACATGAAGATAGTCAAGTCTAAAGAGCTAAATGACTTACCCCAATTTCATAGCCAGTTGTGAGATAGGACCTGTGTTTTTAGCTTAGGTATTTGAATTCCCTAACCAGTGCTTAACCACTGTAGCGCATTGCTTTCTTTAACGTCTAGGCAGCTGTTGAATTTGGAGGAGGAAAAATACAAACACACACACACACATGCCACACACACACTTTTTTTCAGGTTATTATTTTATATTTTTCATGTCAACAATTTATCAGATACAATGCTTAATAAAAGGAAACCAATTCAGTTTCATCTAATGTGAAATACTATGTTATTGCTTTGCTGAATTAAGTGTATTTTATCTTAACCATAGTAATTTCAGAGATCAGTCTCTTTCCACCTCTATTGGTAGTTAACATAAGATTTAACTTGCATTACTACAGCAAATCATATTCTAGTGAAAATTGATATTCTTGAGGGTTACGTGTCTATACACTCTAAAATCTGTTAATGATACTTCACAAATCTCCAGAAATAGATACTTTACATTCTGACCAATGTTATATTCTCTTTAAGCAATGCCTCTCTTTTTGTAATATTAATATATATATATTTTAATTGACACAATAATTGTACATATTTATGGGGTATAGTGTGATATTTTGAAACATTCAATATGAAATGATCAAATCAGGGTAATTAGCATATCTATCACCTCAAACCTATTAACATTACTTTGTGTTGATAATATTCAAAATGTTAGAAGACAGTTCTAGCTATTTGAGAAAATTATTAATTATTGTTTACTATAGTTACTCTAAAGTGCTATAGAAGGCTAGAACTTATTCCTGCTAATTTTTATATCTGTTAACTAATGTCTCTCTGTAATACCCCCGTCACCTTCCTATTCTTCCCAGCCTCTTCTAACCACTATTCTATGCTATTTCCATGAGATCAAGTTTTTAAATATTTCCATATCTGAGTGATATGGAGAAATTTAAAAATTTAAATTTCTGTGCCTGACTTACTTTACTTAATGTAATGTCCTCCAGGCTTATCTATGTAGCTGTTTATGATAGGATTTTATTCTTTTTATGGATGGATACCATTCCATTTTATATATCCATGCGTGTGTGTGTGCACACATTTGCTTTATCCATTCGTCTATTGATAGACACTCAGGTTGATGCTATATCTTGGCTATTGTGAACAGTGCTGCAATAAATATGGGGTGTAGATATCTCTTTGGCCTACTGGTTTCCTTTCCTTTGAGTATATGCCCAGTAGTGGAATTGCTGGATCATATGGTAATTCTGTTTTTAGTGTTCTGAGGAGCCTCCATACTGTTCACCATAGTGGTTGTACTAATTTACATTCCCACCAGCAGTGTATAAGAATCCCCTTTTGTCTACATCTTAATTAGCATTTGTTATTTTTTGTCTTTTTGATAATAGCCACTAAGATGGTATCTCATTATGGTTTTGGTTTGCATTTCTTTGATGATTAGTGATATTGAACATTTTTTCATATGCTTGTGGGCCATTTGTATGTCTTCTGAGAAATATCTGTTCAGATCCTTTGCTCATTTTTAATTGGATTATTTGGGGTTTTTTTGCTGTTAACATAAGTTTGAGTTCCTTGTATATTTTGGATGTTAATCCCTTATTGGATGCATAGTTTCCAGATATTTCAGGATTGCTTTTCTATATCTGTGAAGAGCGTCATTGGTATTTTGAATAGAGATTGCATTGAACTGTAGACCACTTTATGTGATATGGTCATTTTAACAATACAGTATTTATTCTTCCAATTCATGAGCATGGAAGCATTTTCATCTTTTTGTGTTCTCTCCATTTTCTCTCATCAATATTTTGTAGTTTTCTTTGTAGAGATTTTTCACTTCTTGGTTAAATTTATTCCTAGGTATTTAATTTTTCTGTAGTTACTGTAAATGGGATTACATTCCTGATTTTTCTTCAACTAGTTCATTATTAGTGTATAGAAACACCACTGATTTTTGTCTGTTGATTTTGTATCCTGCAACTTTACTGAATTAGTTTATCAGTTCTAAGAGTGTTTTTGTGGAGTCTTTCAGTTTTTCTATATATAAGAACGTGTTGTTTGCAAACAAGGACAGTTTGCCTTCCTCCTTTTCAATTGGGATGCTTTTTATTTCTTTCTCTTGCTTAATTGCTCTGGCTAGAACTTCCAGTGGTATGTTGAATAAGAGTGGTGAGAGTAGGTATCCTTGTCTTGTTCTAGTTATTGCAGGGAAAGATTTCAGCTTTTTCCTGTTCGGTATGATATTGGCTGCGGGTTTTCATAGATGGCCTTTTTGTGTTTAGGTGTTCCTTCTACACCTAATATGTCATTAAGGATGTTGAATTTTATCAAATGCTCTTTCTGTGTCTACTGAGATAGTCATGGATTTTGTCCTTCATTTTGTTGATGTGATAAATCATGTTTATTGATTTGCAATAAATACTTCTCAATCGTGGTGTATGACCTTTTTGTTGTGTTGGATTCAGTCTGCTAGTATTTTATTGAGGATTTTTGCATCTGTGTTCATCAGGATATTGGCCTGTAGTTTCTTTTTTTTGTTGTTGTATGCTTGTTTTCTGGTTTTGATATCAGAGTAATGCTGGCTTCATAGAATGAATTGGGAAGAATTCCTCCTTTTTCAATTTTTTGGGATAGTTTGAGAAGAATTGGTATTAGTTCTTTAAAAATTTGGTAGAATTCAGCAGTGAGGCCGTCCCATTCTAGGCTTTTCTTTGTTGAGGGACTTCTATTACTGCTTCAAACTTGTTAGTCTCAGGCTGTTCAGGTTTCTCTTTCTTCCTGGTTCAGTCATGGTAGCTTGTACGTGTTCAAGAATTTATTCATTTCTTCTAGGTTTTTCAATGTATTTGTGTATGGTTGTTTATAATAGTCTCTAGTGATTCTTTGTATTTCAGTGGTATCCATTTGTAATATCTCCTTTTTTGTTTCTGATTATATTTATTTGGGTCTTTTCTCTTTTTTTCTTAGTTTTGCTAAAGGTTTGTTGATATTGTTTATTTTTTTAAAAAGCCAGCTTTTTGCTTCATTGATTTTTTTTTTTTTTGTATTTCTAAAATCTCTTTTGTTTATTTTTGCTCTGATCTGTATTATTTCTTTTCTTATTTTGTGTTTGGTCTATTCTTCTCTAGTTCCTTGAGATGTGTTATTAGGTGATTTGAAATTGTTGTACTTTTTCATGTAGGTGATTATTGCAATAAACCTAACTCTTAGTACTGTTTTGCCATATCTCATAGGTTTTGGTATGTTGTGTTTCTATTTTCACGTATTTAAAGAAAAAATTTAATTTCCTTATTAATTCCTTCCTTGACTCATTGGTTGTTCAGGAGCATGTTGTTTAATTTCCATATATTTGAACATTTTCCAAAATTTGTCATGTTAATTGATTTATAGTTCTTTTCTATTGTAGTCAGAAAAGATTTTTGATATAATTTTGATTTTTAAAAATTTACTGAGGCTTGTTTTGTGGCCTGCCATGTGATCAGTCTATCCTGGAGAATGTTCCATATGTTGATGAGAAGAATATGTAATCTGCCATTGCTGGAAGAAATGTTCTGTAAAGGTCTGTTTTTTCTTTTTGCCTATAATCCCAGCACTTTGGGAGGCTGAGGCCTCACTTGAGGTCAGGAGTTTGAGACCAGCCTGACCAACATGGTGAAACCCCATTTCTACTAAAAATACAAAAATTAGCTGGGTGTGAGGATACACACCTGTAGTCCCAGCTCCTTGGGAGGCTGAGGCTGGAGAATTGCTTGAATTCAATCTAGGAGGCGGAGGTTGCAGTGAGCCAAGATTGTGCCACTGCACTCCAGCCTGGGCAACAGAGCGAGACTCTATCTCAAAAATAAAATAAAATAAAAAAGTCAATGTTTCTTTATTAATTTTCTGTCCAGATGATCTGGAGAGTGGAGTGTTGAAGTCCCCACCTAATATTACATTGTGATCTCTTCTCTCCCTTTAGATCTAATAATATTTGCTTTATACTCATCTGGGTGCTCCATTGTTGGGTACATACGTATTTATAATTATATGCTCTCTTGCTGAATTGATTCCTTTATCATTGTGTAGTGACCTTCTTTGTTTCTTTTTTTAGAAATAGTTTTTGACTTAAAGTCTGTTTTATCTGATCTAAGTACAGCTACTCCTGTTCACTTTTGTTTTCCATTTGTGTGGAATGTCTTTTTTCATTCATTCACATTGTCTATGCATGTTTATAGGTGAAGTGAGTTTCTTGTAGGCAGCATATATAATACTTAGGTCTTTACACTTGGGTGTGCATCTGTGCACACAGGTACAGATGTGTGTACAAGTGGAAGTTTAAATTTCATCTCCCTGGAATCTTCTTGAAAGTAAAGCTGCTAGTGTTTTTCAGGCTGTTAGTATGTTCCGGTCACTATTCCTATATTCTCTCAGTTAGATGATATTATTACCATTTTATAGATGGAGATTTGGAGGCACAGAAAAGTTGAACAACTTTTCTGTTTACACACCTAGTAAGTAATAGAGCCCAGATTTGAACCTGAGGATTCTAACAGGTCTAGTAATTAACAATGTTTGGGAGCCAATCTGAGGTCAGTATGGCTTATATCCACTATTATTTTAACATATAATCAAAATCATGTTCATTAGCTGTCAGGATGGTGTTAGAAAATTTTAGTGTCTTGAGATGGCAAATATAATTTAGACTTACTTTAATACATTGACGAAATGGTCCCTGGCAGAATGCTAGAGGATGTGCTCAATCAACTATATTGGCAAGTTCAAATAAAGTACCTAGAACATAGTGAGAATGGATATTGAATGAAATTTTAACAGGAAGCATATTAACATGTGTAGAATGAAGACATGAAATGAATCAGTCACAATTACAAGACCGAATGGAAAATTAGAAGCATGTGAAGAAGACCTGTCTGTGTTTGAGATAACATGTTTAAAAGCAATTAGGCCCCTCTCTCTTTCAATTATATCTCCCAGAAAAAAAAAAAAAAAAGAAATACCTCAGCACTTTTTATGGGTGTTGCAGCACATTTGTCTGATCTTTTATTTTTAATGTTGTGACCAATATTAAATAATTAGTTAACATAATTGCAGAGATGTTATAGAATCAACTGAGATGACTATTAAATGATTGAAGGATTAAAGAGATGTCTGTGAGAAGTTCAAAGAGTGATAATTTTGTTTTTGTTGAGAATGCAGGGAGATTATATCTCACAAGCAATTCATGAGCATAAAAATTATCTGTCTGGCATTACTAAAAGTGAAATATTAATCTTTGATTAAATTTCTAGAATAAGCATTTTTACCTTGCCTTCTCATCGTAGACAGTGATCACTTTGAGGAATTATCAGAGTACAACCTAAAAGGAGATTTTGAAAGTTACAACTTTATAGTACAACCTTTATGTAATACCTTCTTACCTTATTCTGAACCTATCAACTATGTAGTTTCAGTTTTCCGTAAGAGACTCTTGATTTGTTCATGGACTGTAAAGGCATTTGGACCACGGATTCATTCATTCAAAAGATATTTATTCAAAATCCACTGTATGCCAAACTTACTTGGAATATATTATTGAATATAACTGATGAAAGCCTGTGCCCTACTGAAGCTTTCATTGTTTTGGGGCAAGACAAACGATTAGTAATACACATAATAAATAAGTTAATTATAGATATAATGTAAGAAGACAATAAACACAGTGGAAAAAATAAATCATGGTAAGAAAAATGGTGTGGCGAGGTTGCAGTTTTAAATAACAGCCTTGTTAAATGTTGAACAAGCAAATTGTGTGTTCTTAATTGAGCATACATTCTACTTTCTTAATAATTCTCAGGGTATGGGAAATAGAAAGATATGAGTTATATAATATGCTTTCATTTGAGTAATGCTAAATAATTTTTTAAAGCAGAAGCTCTTGCACATATATCTTACAGTTCTCCAAAAGAGCACTCTGATATAGGATTGGTATTGCTTTCATTTTGCATATAAGGAAACTGAGTCTCCAGGGAGGTTAAGTATCTTAATCAAGGTTACTCTGTTTAATTGGTATCTAAGCTAAGACTGAAACCCAGATCTCCAGATTTCCAGTTCAGGACTTTTGTCCTCATAGTATCTTAAGCTATAAACTCTTTTGATTATTTAGTCCATAATGTGAAATACTGGAATCTTCATAAATTTATGTAAGATGGTTGTTATAGCAACTATAAAAACTACGTGTGTTGTGTACCAGCCCCGACCCTGTTCGTGGGTGCCCTTAGTCCTGGCAGTGACGAGGGATTGAGAAAAGGAAATAAAGACAAAGAGTAGAATTTTACAGCGTGGGTCCAGGGGACTGGTGCAAGCATTGGGACCACGTTGGCACTGAGCTCTGGGCTCCACATGCTTTTATTAGGTGTATACACTTGTTAATTGAGAGGTGGGTGAACAAAGAGGGGTGATCTGGAGAGGCCTTGAAACTATTGGGAGAGGCCTTGAGACTAATGTGGGCAAGATAGCCAAGGGGGAGAGGTGTAGTCTGCAGTATTCAGTAGCAGCTGTGATTCTTATGCAAACCTAGAACACTGAGTTGCTATCAAGGTGCATTTGCATCAGAGGCATAACAGATGAGGTACCACCAGGTTTGACTATACCCAGTGCATCAGGGGCTTTTACATCAGGAGCATTGTGGTCACAGAGCAATCAAGATTACTCCATATTCTGAGAACCTAGTTGGCCTTTCCTCCTTGCAAGCTCCCATCTGCAAAGATCTTGTGAGCAGAGGTCCCCTCCCTTCTCAGAGATATTGCTTAAGCCCTCTTTATGAGACCCTCATGCAAACTCTATGCTGAGAAGGCATTCCTGGGACCAAAGCAGTATTTCCTGCTTTGCAGCTGCCCCACCATTTTACAGGGCTCTCAGATGGTCTTTACCTTAGGCCTCCTGTTGCTGTTTGATTTCTGTTTTACTGAACCAATATTTGCTACAGCTTAGTTTGGGTGTAAACTTCAGTGTACAATAAGCAAAGCAAGCTTATAATTATTTAACTAGAAATAACATAGGTCTGCCTTTGGCCATCTTGACCCACAGAATGGTTGTATCACTGTACACCTTAGTTCATGAAAGACACTATTAAAGACAGAATGAGACAATAGCCTGTTGTGGGTTTGATATAAGTTGGGTAGGATGAATGTTATTTTACTTTATTATTTTCTTCTAATTAGAAGGTTGTTTCAGTCTCTTTAGATCATGTGGCCAGGATTCTTTTTCTATATATTTAAAGATGGAAGTGGAAACATGCTAATTGTTTTATCTATACATCATTGATCTGGCATAAGTCATGTAGGAAAACATGGAGAGAGTTTTTATTCCAGCTTCATATAAGAAATTACTTAGTAAAATTTATTCTTTCTAGTACCTGCATTCGCCAAGCAATCTGTTCTCTTCAATCCCTGACATTAATCTTAATTGACAGCTGATGAGTAGGGTAGTGTGACCAAATCCTTTAAATATTACTGCAAGTGTTCGTCACTTGTTGCTATTTACATCTACCAGTTTCATCAAGGAAATATGGAATTATGAATCTGCTTTCAATGAGTATGCTTAGAACTCAGATTGGAATTTTATTTTATTTAAAACATTTATCCTATTTTATTTTATTGAGACAGAGTCTCCCTCTGTCACCCAGGCTGGAGTTCAGTGGCAGTGATCTCAGTTCCCTGCAACCTCTGCCTCCTGGGTTCAAGTGGTTTTCCTGCCTCAGCCTGCCAAGTAGCTGGGATTACAGGCGCAGGCCACCATGCCCAGCTAATTTTTGTATTTTTAGTAGAGACAGGGTTTCATTATGTTGGGCAGGCTGCTCTTGAACTCCTGACTTCAAGTGGTCAGCCTATCTCTGCCTCCCAAAGTGCCGGGATTACAGGTGGGAACCACCAGGCCTGGCTATTTTTTCTTTGTTTGTTTTGATACGGAGGCTGGCTCTGTCGCCCCTGCTGGAGTGCAGTGGTATGATCTCTGCTCACTGCAACCTCTGCCTCCTGGGTTCAAGCAATTCTCCTGCCTCAGCTTCCTGAGTAGCTGGGATTACAGGTGCCTACCACCACACCTTGCTAATTTTTGTATTCTTAGTAGAGACGAGGTTTCACCATGTAGGCCAGGCTGGTCTCGAACTCCTGACCTCAGGTGATCCACCTGCCTTGGCCTCCAAAAGTGCTAGGATTACAGGCATGAGCCACCAGACCTGGCCTGATGCCCGGCTATTTAAAGCATTTTATAGGGTAGATGAATTCTTTATTTTACTTTTATGAAATCTCTGAAGTCATAGTATAAGAAATATATAGCATAAAAATAAGCACTTTGAATATTATCTTTATGGATTATTTTAAGAAATGTAACAATACATATAAAGTGTGGGGTGTGTTTATCACATGATGATTTTAAATTTAACAAGAACTAGAAATAGTTTATGTAAAGTTCTTGATATTTCTATGTTTCCTATAAACTATATTCCTATATACTTGAGAAAGGACTGTAAGTATGTGTAAAGCTGAAATTTAAAATGTTCTCAGGACTTTTGAGGCTCATAAATTTATTATATATGAGTTGTAGCTGCAGCATATAAATGCATCTACCCCTCGTGACCAAAACATTCTGAAACTTACCATGACTTTAAGTTATAAACAGTTTGTCAGTGAGGCTCTTCTTTATCCAAATACTCTTGTTGTACTGAACCGAGCATAGAAAGTTAACACCAAGACAAAAGTAGGCCAAATTGCAGGGTCTTTATTGCCGGCGACCACGGAGGAGTCTCTCAGTCTCTCCAACCCGTGGCCCCGGAGGGAGGGTGTGAATACCTTTTATACCTTTCTCCCGGGTAAGGGTATGTGGTGCGGGCGGGGGTGAGGAGCCTCAGACATTCCGAGGGTTAGTGAATTCTGCAAATCACTTTCTGGGCGGAGATGAGGGTGAGGGGCGGGGGTGAGGGTGAAG
>CAUYLG010054349.1:0-10491 GCA_963573385.1 Cacajao melanocephalus
AATATTGGTTGGCTGCTTGTTTGTTATTTTCATCTCTTATTCCTTCCTGTCTCCATTGTTAAGCACAATTATTGGCATAATAGAGGTTTTTAATACCCATTTTTAGACTGCATTCTAGCCTGGGCAGTAGAACAAGAATCCCGTTCTCTCTCTCTCTTTCTCTTCCTCTTTCTTTCTCTCGTACATTCTTTTTTTTTCTTTCTTTCACTCTCACTTTCTTTCCTCTCTTTTTCTTTCTTTCAAAAAAAAAAAAAGAAAGGACACAAACTCATCGTTTTTTATGGCTGCATAATATTCCATGGTGCATATATGCCACATTTTGTATATATTTATGTATACATTTGTATATTTATAAATAATATAAAATTATAACTAAATTAAATATTCATATTTATATAAATATATTTTTTTCATACATGAAGACATCTAGCTCTGTGTAAAATAAAAATCTTACACTCACAACATAGTACATTCTCTCTACTGCAGCTTAGTCTGACTTCACCCTAGAAGCCAGTAGGTAGAAACGTACATGACCTATTTCTTCTCCATATCACATGTAGCAGTTTGAAACCATCCCATTTCAGTCTGCTTCAAATAAGTTTTCTTCTAGGTGATGTTTATAGCCTCTGCATGGGTCTCTGCCTCTGAAAATATAGGCCAATACTGTTCTGGTGAAATCACCTTGCCTCTAGAAACACGGCTGTCTTAATGTGGAGTCCTTTACAAAAAGCCTTAGAGTTGACCACATTTTGCAGGGTTTATCTCCAGCTCACTGAATCCTTAAGAGTAATTTTTTAATCTTCAGTCCAAAAGTAGATACCAAATTAGACATTTGAGTTGAGCCAGATATTATTTCCTGAGCTATTTAGTCTCCAAAGCACATATGCCAAAGTCTACAAATGGTTATTTTGAACATTCTCTCACAGAGCTTGAGGTGATATAGGTTTATCTTCAAAAGCAAACTGGCAATTCCTGAGAAATAAATTCGCCATCTCCAATCTCCACAGCTTTCTGACAAATCTCATTTATGTTCTTCAGTCAGGTCATAAACTAAGGGTCACAAACCAGATTCAAAATATTTTATCTAGTCCTATTTAGGTGATGGTATTTCTGTCCAAATGTTAAAACAACACGGAAAGTCTCATTTAACATATTTGTCTATATAGATTGACTTCTCCCAGCCATTGAAATATATCATAATCCTCAAATTATCTGCAGAAGAGGGAAGGTCAATTTAGAAGAAAATGACTTAGGATTTCACAAGGTGAAAATGGCAAAAGAAATAATTAAATCGCAAAATAGATTACATATAAATAGTTCAACGGTACTACATATTATTCACTTTGAGGGTGTCAAGGGATAATACATGTAACAGGCCTACTACATATCATGTGATTTGCTTCATCTGATACCATATATCCCTGAAAATGTAGTCTCACAGATAACTCTGTTTCAGAGGTGAGCAAACTACGGCTGCATGATTTGTTAACATTTCACAACCAGTAAATGGCATTCTACATTTCAAACCCATTTCCGTCAGACTTCAGAGCCCAAGCATTTCCAAAGGCATTTTCCCACTCAGCATTTAGGTATGATCAGCAAGAAGAGATGGAAGGACATTAAGGGTCCTGCTTAATCTGCTTACATGTATTTATAATCCAGTTTTTGTTTGTTTGTTTAACGTAACTCCTATTGTACCGCTCACATTTTATCACTCCCAGGCACTGGTTGGTCTTTAATCAATGTACTGTGCTGACACTAAAAAAAATTATCCAAGATTGAAATGGATCAATTTGAGGAAGGCCATTTGGGTGATGATAGAGGAATCTCAATATTAATGACTCCACCGTGCAGGTATCAAATCATAATATATTTGTATTAGTGGAACCCAGGGAAGAGATTTGTGTGTGTACCCCCATATATATATATATATATATACACACACACACACATATATCCACGTATATGATATATATTAATATACAAAATAGAGAGGATATATATGTATATGTAAAGGAATATATGTGGGTGTATATGTAGAGAGGGAAAAGAAGAGTAAATACACACACATATATTCAAGTAAGATAAAATACATTTGCATGAGGATGCATTTATGTATAAGATGCATTTATCTTGAATGTAAAAAACTTGAATGCAGAATTGAAGACAGATTATTTAGATTGTTAAATTGAGTAGGAGAGGGGTGTTTACTTAGGCTACCCTTAGGTATCTAGGCAGTAACCATAAGAAATATTTTAGACACTTATTATGTAGCAGGCAAATAAAATAGACACATATTTCTGTCACAATGGGATTTAAATCTCATCAGAATTAATAATTAAACAAGTAAAAACAAGGGTGTTTGGTTGGTGTATGGTGAATCCTCGCTATTACTTAATCCATGTCCATTATTAGAGGTGATTAACAGCATCTCTGTTTCAAACAAACAAGTATAATTACACTTGCCAGATGCATTCCAAAATAGCCATTTCTCATTCATTGCCTCTTTTATCAAGAGCCAGTCTTAGGTTACAAAGAGAGAATATCCCCTTAACAGGCAAAATTAATTTCTTAAGGTGAATCTACAAAATGGATGTTTAATGACTAAGCCTATGAAATTCATCAAATTTTGACTTAAATGTCTGTCTGACTTAAATTAGCTAAGAGATTCAGACTACCAAATATATTAACCTGCTAAGAACCCTTGGATTACATGCCATAATTATGTGACTCAAAATAAAACTCTATCATTTACATGGGGTTAGATTACTAACTTGCCTTTGCAGAATATCTTCTTCAGCAGTTATTCTGGTTTGTAATTGAACATGGGGAGGGGCTGTAATGTGGAAAAGCTATATTATTTTAATCTGAACCTAATAAGGACCTGAACATTGTGTTATTATTTCTGAGCAAGTTCCACATGACCAAGCAACCACATCACTGCTGCTGCCACCATTATTGCTACAGGTAGAGAAACCTCATATTTGTGGTGCTAATTGACAAGGGCAGACCCTGGCATTTAGCACTGGGCAGACTGGACTCAGAGAATCTGTATTTCTCAGTGACAACCTGGAGAGGTTTTGATACAAAATGCAAAGCTGTAGTATAGTGATCCCCAGTGGAAACCTTGACCCATAGAGGACAGGTTTTGGCAGGGGGCTTTTGATAAATTCTTTACAGTTCTTTATGTCAACTGAAGAATAATGAGCTTCATCCACTTGGAAAGGAGACCTTTACTTCTTATAAAACATTGCGGCTGCAGGGTGGACATTCTGAGATGCTGGGAGCACATACTCCAGTCAGAAGCCTGAAACGGATGGTTTGAGGAAGGAGAAAGGGGATTACGAATTTGTGCTGAGGAGTAGGGCTGATCATGCATGTTAAATAAGCTTTAGGAGGAGTCATACATATTTATAAGGGGAGAAAGGTTCACGCGCACAATGGAGCTTCACGCCCTTGCAGGGGTTCCATGTGGACTGGCCAGAACCACTCTGTGATTGGTGGTCTCTTATCAGGAAAAATGTGGTCAATTGTGTCCAAACAGCAAAAGAGAGGGCGGTGTCAGTCGTTTGGTGGATGTCAGTGGTGGAGTTTTTTGTAAGGGCTGGTTTCTGTGTAGACTTTAGGGAAGAGAGCTGCGTAATGGCTGTTAGCAAAGCAGGGAGTATAATTAGGCAAGACATGTCTGACCTTCTGTCTGTCCTGGTCAAGAACTCAGTTTTCAAGGTGATCTCCAGGGTCCCATTGGGTTCCATTCTGTCAGTTATGGGGATTTCAATTTCATTCCTATTTCTCACTTACCCAGAAAGGTCCCTTTTAAGACCTACTGCTTCATGTAACCTCCGTAAAGATACACAAGGAAACTGAGCAGTTGTCTGCTTCTGGCTGGGATAGGATCTTTCACGATGCTGTTTCTTAAAAATCCCTTTGAACCTGAGGAAAACTTACCCATTTCCTTTGTTAATAAAATATGAACCACCAATTTCCCCACAGGCAAATCTTCCCTCCATTTACCATTCATTTGTTATCTTACTTTTAAAACATGCGTTAAGCATCTACTATGTGCTAGTAACTATGCAGGCTATAGCCACAAAAAGTAACGAAAATAGTTTCTACCTTCCTGGAGCTCACATTCTAATGTTTCAGAGTAAAAGAAACACATGAACACATATATAGTTATGTAGGCAAAGCAGTCAGCAATCAGTGCTGTGCAGAAAATTGAAACAGCGGAAGGGGAGGGATTCGTTAGTTCGCGAAGACCTCTTCAAGGATCTGACATTTGACCCAAAATAAAGGGGGCTGACTGAATGAATATTAAAAGAAAAAGACATTCCAGAAGAGGAATTAAGGCAAAGGGCTGCAGAGCTGCATCCCTGGGGCTTTGACAGAACTGGGAGTCCAGTGTACCTAGGGAAGTCATTGCCTATGATGTTCTTCTTTTAGGAATTCCTATTAACTGTTAAGGACACAAAGGGGTAATATAGGCACAATAATAGCATAGATCCCATTAATTTTTCTCAGGATGAGCTTTCCAAATCTCAAATAGAGGCAGGGCATCACTAACATGACATGAGCATATGTATTTGTAGCTAACTAATTAACTAAGCCTCATTCTTTGAAAATATTCACTTACATCCCATCTCTTTGTGAGAAAAACATCTATGATGTCTGAAAAAAAATTTTTTTATTAAAAATTAAATGTATTTAAGTGTATCTTCTCATTCTTGTAACAGACGGAAAATATGGCTCACTTAACAGTCCCCGTGAATGAATTTAGGTAAGGAAAGTCCCACGTTTACATCCCTATGGATGAATGCAAATATGGTATCAATGGAAATATGAGCATTTCAGAGGTAACAGGAAGGGAAATGTATAATCCACACATATACCTATATTTCCTTCTTGATAATGGTGATTAGATGGTTTCCCATTTAAATATTACTATCTTTGCAAACTAGAGTTTGTAATTCCATAAATATTCATTATGTGCCTAGTGTGTGTCTTGTGCTATTCCAGGCTCTGGGGACATATTAGGAAATATAACACAGGAAGAGCTCTGCCCTCATGGAGTGATTTTTCTGTTTTGTGCTCTGAAGTTTGTACCAGATTTTAGGTGTGATAGGAATGTCTTTTGCAAAGGTATAATAAATTTGCAGGTTTATTAAATGTTGTTTGGAGCATAGAGATAGAGAATTAAGGCAACCACCAAGGAACACAAGAGTTCCATTTAAAAGATTTATGCTTTCTATCTTTCTATATGGGCAGCAATATAAAACACCATTGTTAATAAAATGGTATGACATTTTAATAAAAGGAAATATTTTTATTAATAGACCTATTCTAAGTTGTGAAATAGTGTGTTTATTGTGGTGCTTAAAGCATGCTAGCAAGCTTTAGTTTAAGCATTTTATTTATATTGTTATGAATATGTTTATCTACAATATTTTTAAAAGCAAATACTCCTAATTGGTAAAACAGCAATTCTGCTTTACTTTTTCTGAAATTTACTCAAATTTACATTGACTCATTTTCTCTGTTTTATTCTTTTTGAGGCAGCATTACAAGGAGATTTGTTAAATGAGCAAAAACCAAACTATACATTCCTTGCAATTTCCATAAATCCAATGTGGAACTACAAAAGCAATATTTAAAAGTGAACCAACAAAACAAGGTATACTTAGAAATAAAAATAACGTATATTTTCTTAGAGCATTATAAGAGTATGTTTTGTACCTGTAGTCCAAGCTGCTTGGAGGCTGGGGTGGGAGGATCACTTGAGTCCAGAAATTCTGGGCTGTCAAGCGCAATGCTCGTCAGGTTGTCCTTGGCATCAATATACTGACCTCCTGTGATCAGGAGACCACCAGGTTGCATAAGGAGTAGTGAATTGGCCCAGATCAGAAATAAAGCAGGTCAAAACTCCCATGCCGATCAGTAGTGTGACTGAGCCACTGCATTGCAAGCTGAGTGACATCCTAAGACTCCATCTCCAAAAAGAAAAAAAAAAGAACATTGTTTTGCATGTTTATAGAGCTAATCCTATGCTAACTCCCTCATGATCTTATCTATCAACATTTGGATTTTTTTTTTTTTTTTTTTTTGAGACAGAGTCTCACTCTGTCGTCAGGCGCCAGGCTGGAGTGCAGTGGCGAGATCTCGGCTCACTGCAACTTCCGCCTCCTGGGTTCAAGCAATTCCCCTGTCTCAGACTCCCAAGTAGCTGGGATTACAGGCGCGCGCCACCACGCCCTGCTAATTTTTGTATTTTTAATAGAGATGGGGTTTCACCATGTTGTCCAGGACGGTCTCGATCTCTTGACCTCGTGATCTGCCCGCCTCGGCCTCCCAAAGTGCTGGGATTACAGGCGTGAGCCACCGCGCCCGGTCCAACATTTGGATTTTAAGAAAATGTTGTTAATGGCATTATCTTTCGAATTAAATAGTCTCCAAGATGTTGCCTCGCTACTTGTTTCATCAAACATATGTTTATAAGGTGCATACAGTGTTCTAGGCACCAGGCCTATAAGCAAAGAAACAAATAAAATATGATCCTTATACATTAGGTTTTATTAGTAGAGGCAGACTCATGATAAAATTGAAATATGGCAGGTACTACTGTGGCCATATTTTATCAAGCAAATACATTTTGTATGTATGGACTATGATACAAGCTTTATGATTGGAAAAATAAAAAACATGGATTCTGTTTCAAGGAATCTACAAAATAATTGAACTACCTCAAGATAAGATAGAAGCATATTCTTAATGTATCGTAGCAAGGGAGTGGTGTAGGGAAGAATTCTCAGGGAATGCCACTTCTTTTTATTTATTTTTTTTCCTTTGAATTCCTTTATTATTTATTTCTTTTTTAAGAACATGCAGGTTCTAAGCAGGCCAACAGGACAGAGTTTGTATCAGGTGAAGAGGAAAAAAAGCGAACCAAGTAGATAGAGCAGCATGTGAAACAGCATAGACGAAAAAGGGATTGCGGAGTTCAGAAAGCTATAGAGTGATAAATGTAGCTACGGAAGGTAAGTGATTTTAAACAAATAAACATGTTTACTCTAGCAGCAGTGGCATGAATAGTTTAGAGGCAGCTACATAGAAAAAAGGGAGATTTGGGAAATGGTTGTAATAATCCGGGGAATAGTGATTTTTCTACTTCATAAAGAGGTGGCAAAGAGAAAAGCAATTTAAGCGAGAGCATAGATGAAGAGTTGATCAAACATGGAAACTGATAGGAAATGGTAAGAGGTGTGAAGAAAGATTTCTAATTTTCAGGAGCTGTTCTTGGAAAAATGGGAGCATGAGAATATAATTTCATAAGACATTAAATGTAGATATGGCACAGATTTTGGATATACTATGTTCAGATTGGGAGATCAGAGGTAGCTAAACATTCATAGAGCACAGGAGAGAGAAGGAAAATGTCTAATATAACAGAGAAGACAGGTGATAAAAAGCTTAAAAGCGAACACTGCATTTTCCAAGTAGGATAGTTTCAGCGACCAGAGGAGGAGTTTCAATGGGGCAGTGGATAAAAATTTAAGACTGTAATGAATCTAACAAGAGGACATACAGCTACTAAATGTGCATTTTTTTTTTCAATGCAATGGGCCTATTGGGAAGCAGGAAATGTAATTTTCAATGTTTCTTTTGTTAAAAAAAGATAGTCTTGAAATACATTTATGTTTTTTTTAAAAGCCAGTATACAATTAGAAGATAAAGATAGGATAAGAGTGGGTAAGGAAAATCTCCGAAGATATGGGAAATTTATTCAAAATCCAGTTGAAGTACAAAAGAGAACACAACTTCCTCTGCCGGTGAGAATTGATAAGCACTTTGTGGTAAGCATCCTATCCTATTTATTACATTTTAAAATATTTAACAAGTTGTGATATGTAAAAGCATAAGCGCCCTTTTTTCTATTCTATAATGACATGAAATGTTACCAGTGCAATTTTTCTCTTTTGTTGTCCTACGCACGGTGTTGTTCAATCCAGCCATATTCGACCTAAATATATTTATTTATGGAATAATAAAAGCATGGAAGACCTATGAGTGACAAAGCTTCTCTGATTATCAGTTTTACCCAATAAAAGTCATTTTCTATTTAAAGATCACAGCACTACTAGTGTGTGTGTGATCCTGTTGCTCAACCTTGTTAAGTTTGCTAACAACATAAAGATGGATGAGTACCAGTGTGAAAGAGAAGCGTAAAGGAAAAGATGAAGGTTGTCTGTTTATTAGAGTGGTAAGGTGTTGATTTTGATGTGACTAAACTTTTCCTGGGAATGCATTTCAGGCTACTCTAATCTCATCCATGAAGTCACTACTCAAGAAACTCAAACTAACACTATCTTCTTGCATGAAGTATTCTTTCACTTAGAATAACGCCTCATTTTTCTAAAATAATATCTTTATAAGATATTAATTAACGTCATCTGAGGAAAAAATTACTACTGACAAAATAATCAGATAATGCAAAATAGATTTCCCTGTTTTAAAATTTCATAGTGTCTGTGATAACTTCAAAGCACATCTGCATACCCTGTGGTAAACTTCTTATCAAAAGAAGGAGTCCAATTCCCTCCCCATTGAATATAGGCTGGTCTTAGCAACTCAATTCTAACCAGTGGTAAGAGGTGGAAGTGCTCCTGCCTAGACTGTGCTAAGTCATAAAAAGGCCAGATATAGGTGATCGAGAGGAAGGCAGCAAATCACACTGCCATGTGTGTACCTATGCAACAATCTTGCATATTCTTCACATGTACCCCAAGACCTAAAATGCAATAAAAAAATAATAAAAAATTTTAAAAAGGCCATGCAGCTTCCTCCAGCTCTCTCTCTACTAGTGGGATACTTATTCTTTAAATACGGCCATCATATCGTGCAGAGGCCAAGCAGCCACATAGAAAGACCATATGTTGGTGTTCTGGGAACACCTCAAGCTGAGGTAACAGCTGACAAATAGATGAACTATAAGACATACAATCAATTGAAGGTGAAGGCGATTCTAGCATCTAGCCTTTGCCCAGACCCACCTGATGCCACTTAAGCTCTATCAAACCTTTATTTGCAGATTCACAAGCAAAATAAATGTGACTGTTATAAGCTTTGGATTTTGTAGTGGTTTATTATTTAACTGTAGGTGCTAGAATGACCATCTACTAGCTAATGATACAATGCAGTTTGGGAGAGGAACAAACTACATGTTGTTTCCTGAAATTATCTCACAAGAGAAACATGTGTACTGTAGAATCCAATTTGAGGAATGCTTAGCTTCAGTCTTTACTTTTCTCTGGACTTTTCAATCATCCTCTTTTTTAAAAATTTGCTGAGTATTATATAGAGTATATATCTTAAAATGTCTGATGTTTTTGTCTATGATTTTCAAAAATTATAACCTGATAATGCTGCATTTTCCCAAGGGGCCTATTACTTCCACTACACACACACACACACACACACACACACACACACACACACACATTTTCCTTTTTTGTTAGGACAGAATAATGTATAAAGTAGAAGTTACTCCAACTTGTTATTTTGGTTTCTTAGAGAAGAATATATGAACCAAGTAATTCAGGAGTTTCTTGGACACTGTAGTTTAAGGAAATGAATATTGAATACAGCTGTGTATTTGAGATACTCCTATAAAATATTGTATTCTATCTAAACTATCTTTTTTCACTATATGGATGTACACAGTATCTTTCCTTATTAATAACATTTCAGTCTTATTCTTCTTTGGTTATCAGTAAACTTCCACCTTCACATTTATACATTTTCATAAAGGTACATGCTTCCAAGAACTGTATTTTCTACTCTGCCTTTCCTCTTCAGAAGTATATTTCTTTTGAATATGGAATACCTGTAGCTCATTGCCATTTTCCAATCTTGATTTCCATTTCACAAAGTCACAGTGAGAACAATAAGATTATATTTACAGTCCTGTTTTAGAGTCTCAATTTCAGTTTACTTATTATCGATCCTTGATATGTGTTGGTTTATAGACACTGAATCTATAAATGTACTAAAATGATAGGACCTTAAGCTATGGTCCTGAAATGTAATTTCAAATCACAGATGGTGTTTTCAAACAGAGATACTCTTTATAGACTTTATTTTCTCTTCTGTAGTTTCAAAGCTCCAGGATAATCTGTTACACTGCAAAACAAGGTTTCATTGGACCTACTGAGTTTCTATATTTAAGACTTAGAGTACTGAAAGACATACTATTTATTGTTTGTATGTTTTCCATTCTTCCCATATTCAACTCCCTATCTGTAGTCAAACATTGAAATTGTTTTTTTTTTTTGAAAGAAAGAAAGAGAGAGAAAAGAAGAAAGAAAGAGTGAAAGAAAAAAAAAAGAATGTAAGAGAGAAAGAAAGAGGAAGAGAAAGAGGGAGAGAGAACAGGATTCTTGTTCTATTGCCCAGGCTAGAATGCAGTCTAAAAATGGGTATTAAAAACCTCTTTTATGC
>CAUYLG010054350.1:0-27794 GCA_963573385.1 Cacajao melanocephalus
TCCCGTATACTCCGCGCCGAGAAGCGCCGTGCTGGGGCGCCGGCAAAATAGCTGCGCCGGCCAAAAAAGTCGCGCTGGCGACCCGTGTGGCTCCTCTGCCGGGAATCTCCTAGTCTGTGGGCAACAAAAATTCGTCTGAAAGTGCGGCATCCACTTGCTCTCTGCACTTTCACTGGGAGCTACAATCCTGAGCTGTTGTTAATCAGCCATCTTGGATCTCTCTCTCTCAAGATGTTATTATTTCTAACCTACCAATCTATGATTAATAAATCTGACTTTCATCAAACTGTATTTGTTTTAAAATAAAGACCAAGAAACATGTAATAATTTAATAAGGTATATGATGACATTGTCCACAAAAGTAAGTTTTCTGATTGAATAATATAATACATGTAAAATTATCTAGAATAGTGCCTGGTGTCTTCCAAAAGACCACCAGGACGGCTAAATAGTAGAAAGGAGATTTTATTGGTGATAGCGGTTTGCAAGCCAGAAAGATAAAGTCTCCATCATGGACTGAAGGTGTTCTCTCTTTGAAGAGGGAAAGGACAGGTTGGGTTTTATGCCTCATAGGGCCTTTATCATGCATATTCAGCAGGTTTGGGGAAAAGCTATGCATATTTATGGTGGGAGCCTTGAGCATGCCTGATGGGTAAATGTATATGTAACATACATCCCATGTTCACTTTGGGGTGGGGTTTTAGCATTAAAATGAGGTGGAATTTGGCTCTATACATTAAAAGGTGAACTATAGGACACAAAAACAGTTTGTGCGCAGTCTCTATAAGCTGCTGAAACTGGTCTAAGTTCTGTAGTAGCTCAGAAAAGAATGTAAGGCTGATTCTTGGTCCTCTGTTTAGAGTTATAGTGGTCTGGGTTTTAAATCTGCCTGACAGCTCCTATTGTTAGGGAGTTTATGTGTGGCCATTTAGAAATTTACCATGCTGGCCAGGCCCTGAACCCTCTACTGGTAGATAACTTGGTTTCCTTAACCTTAGTGACTGTCTTAACTGATAAAAGTGTGGTCTCTCAGATCACTTTGGCATTTGTAAAGATCTCAATAAATGCTTGTTTCCTTTTTTAATAAAACACTGAAAATGGAGATTTTTCTTTTTCTAGGAGGACTATTCATTATCAGGACATCTATCCTTGCAGAAAGAATTTCAATTATAAGGCAACCAAGGAGAGTAAAGATCACCTGGTGGCCTTCAGGCAGGCCATCCAGAGACAAAACTCCTTATTTGAGGAATTTAGAAGTAATTAGAATTCCCTGTTATCTAAAACAGGCATCTGGTTGCAGGCTTCTTTCCCAAAAGTGTATAAGTAACTAGAATTTCTATACATCTCCGAATGAATGCATGTCAAAACTCATTGTGCAACCCTTGCTGACATCAAGATACCAAAATGCCTACAAATGCAATCATTTATCGTTATCTATATGACTAATACGGTCCACATTACTCTTAAATACCTGCTTTAAGGTTCATAAGTACTCCTAAGGAAAAATCTACCACATTGCACTCATTCCTCTCTTGCTGAGGCACCCTGTTCATGCTTCTGTAGTGTTCTTTCTATCTAATAACATTTTTTTCTTCAAACCTAAACTGTTGTTGGTAAATTATTCTTACTATCCTATGACCCATGCGCTAACCACATTCCAATAATGGGGCTCTTACACCTCGTCTGGCAGCAACAGTTGATAATAAGCTGCACTTTGTAAGGTAACTTTTACTTGTATTACACCTGGTGTGACCCTCACAGTAGCAGTATGAAGAAGGTTCTATTGTTATTATTATCATTTTGATGTTGCACATAAGGGAGCCAAGGTTTTGACCAGTTAAGTTTCTGACTCTCCCAAAGACATACGGTTAGACTCCTTCATGCCAACTTTCACCATACTCCCAATACATTTGAAAGCAAGCACAGTGAGAAGAGCTGTCAGCTTCCATTTCCCAGGCAAGGGTTGGCATAGGAGTTCATATTTTCTGGGAGTCTGGTGATCTGTATCAATGATTAGGAGCTTAGGGCATGACTGAATCTGTGGTAAGGGTGCTGTGAGGAAGGGGAAGCTGTCCTGGCTGAGCTGCAGAAGAATGAGGGTGAGATGGTATTAGAGGAGAGTAAATATAGCATTGGGTCTGAGTGTAACTGAACTGACCAGTGGGACAGAAGAGGTGGGAGGACCAGGTATCAAATGGCTATAGAATCATCATTACCTGTTGTTAAATTTAGTGTAGCCTAAAGTGGCTTCCTTATATACTTTAAATTTGGCCTAAAGGTTTCTCCTTACACAGTTTATTGTAACCTAACTAGATGTGTAAGCAGACTATAACCTACTCTTGTACCAATCACAGTTTTGGCCTATCACAGGCTGCCAACTGTTCAACCCATGTTCTAATAAGGCAAATGCCAAGCTGTACCCAGTCCAACCATTTCTGTACCTCACTTATGTGTCATCTACCACCCCATTATTACCAACATGTCAGGGGCTTGGTCTAGGTCTTGCCACTCCCTACACAGAGAACCAATCACAGAGACAATAGTATTGCCAGAGAAGAAGGCTTTAATTGGGTGCTGCAGCTGAGGAGGTGGGAGATCAGTCTCAAATTTATCTCCCTGACCAACCAAAATCAGGGATTTATATAGCAGGGAAGAAATGTAACTACATGCAGGAAAATAGGAGTTAATGAGGGGTAAGGAAGAGGAATTGGTCAACAGGAAGCAGGTAATCAGTTAGGCAGTCATGATGGGTGAGGGATCTGGTGTCTCTTGTTCAGATGTGGGGTCTGGTAAGTTTCAGTTCCTTGATACTATCTGGGAAGCCTGATGGTTGGGTTCCTGAGAAAGAAACTCAGATAAGACAATTGTAACCTTCTCCACTTTTAAGATTGTGAGGTTCAATTTATACGTTTATTCAAAAGAAACCATAGACATCAGTGCTATGGGACAATTGGTCTGGTTTTACCACTGCTCTGAAGATTATTCTGGTTCAGGGGGCTGTCCAGTTCTCAAATTATTCTTTGCTCAATTAAACTCTGGTAAATTTAATTTGTCTGAAGTTTTTCTTTTAACACCAATCAGGAATAGATTCAGGGTCATCTCCTGGCTTCACCACAAAGTATTGGAAACAGGCATTCCTTAAGACACTTCAGGATCTTATGGAACTTGAAAACTGGAAGGACCTCAGAGGTCATCTTATCATCCTTCCATTTATAGAGTAGGAACTCCTAAGTTCATGCAGCTAGCTAGTTTGGCACATAAGAGCTTTATTTACTTAACAAATGCCATTTACTATGTTGCACTTTCCCAAGGGCTTACAATGATTCATTTATTCCTCATAATAACCCTAGGAGGAAGGCACTACATATGCATAGTCCCTTATTTGCAGTTCTGAATTTCAAAGCATTCTGAAAAAAACAGAATCTTGAAAGTTGGTGCAAACTCATTTGATGGCAAAACTTGGTCTGAATTGACATAAGTCTACTTATTGGTCTTTATTCCACATAGTGTTAATAATCATACATTTTGCTTCAAAACATATTAATGTGTTTGAATATGGGGTCCTACCCAAGACTCTGCTGGGGGTGTTACAAAATATTTAGTCTAATCTCATGCCTTTCAAAAGTCCAGACAATTCTGAATTTCAAAATATATTTGGTCCCAAAGATTTTGAAACCTATATTATTGTTCTCATTTTGCAGTTGAGAAAACTGAGGCAGAGAGATTGTATAACTTGTACAAGGGCACAGAGTGGCATTCATGAGATTCTAATCCAGGAATCCTAGTTCAGTAATCTGTTTTTTTAACCAATCTGTGCCTTGACATGTACAAACATGGATTAACAGGCTGCTATTCACTGCTGAAATACTCTATGTGTATATGATGTCATGTAAGTTCAGAAATCTCTAATCTCCATCACTTTTGTTCTGACATATTGCTTGCCTCCACCAATTTATTTACCAATGGGCAGCTAGACTGATTTTTCAAAACATAAATCTGATTCATATTATACCTTCATTATGAGCCTCTGATTCAATTGTTTTCTTCTGCATTTATAATAACTTAAATCCTCCACTTGGCATGATTTGACCATGCCTGTCTCTCCCATCTCAGCTCATCCATAGCCCCTCAGGCTTCCTATATTCTAGGCATCCTCATCTTCTTTCAGTTCCTTGACTGTATTGTGGTCCTCCTTGCTACAGGACCTTTGTATATATGGTCCCCTTTTCCAAGAAGACTCTTCTCCTTATCCAGCACATCACCCCTGTCTTGCCCTGGTCACCTCTGGTTTGCTTTTCAGCTCAAAGTTTTTTTCCGCAGGGACATTTTTTTACTTCATAACAATGATCACAGTTTTTGTTGTACATTTATTTGTGTGATTATGCATTAATGCCTGTCTTCCCTCTACATCGTGAACTCCATGAAGGCAGAAATTGTTTCCATTTTTGCCCACTATTGTGACTTCATATACTCAGTAGCAATCACATAGTCATAGATGAATACAAATTTGTTGAATAACATGATAGAATGTATTCTCAACAGAATGCAAGGTTTATTTTTTTGTTTTGTTGAGCAGCTGTAGAGGTTGAAGAGATTTGTGTATTCAGTCATTGGCAGATCTGTCACCACCATCTTCTTGGGTATCATAGAGTTGCTCTTTTAGATGTCCTTTAAAAGTTAACAGCTTCCTGGAGGATTTAAGCTTTCAATACCAGAATGGTAGTTTCCAAAGGGCCTCTTTTCCTGCTTCTATTGGCATAGAAGGGACAGTTGAAATGGGCAGCTATACAAATAAAGTACATTGCTTTCTTGAAAACTCAACAAACCAAATTGTGTTAGGTGCTTGGCCACTGTAGACCTCACATTGAATAATCTTGGGACAGATGGCATCTGTGTGTCTGTCTATGGGCCTTATGCCAAATTTAGTAAGCTAGAGTTCTTTGGAGGGAATAGTGTGCTGCCTTTTTATTTTTTAAAACACAAGTATATTGGTGGGATTATTCTATAGGATTCTAGAATCTGTCCCATAAAAGCTCACTATATATTTAGAGTGATCACTTTTTCCAATATGTTGTCCCAAATGTTTTCTTTTCTCTACTGCTCATTCTCTCTAATGAAAAGAAAAGCATTTTTTATTTACAGCTTTGTCGAATGCAGTCACCCATTATTTGGGGGTAATTGCTAGAGTAATCTCACCTCATTGGTTTCTAACACAGCCTCCCAGATTGACATCTCACAAATTGAAAATTAAATGCACTGTAAAAGCTATTAACTAAACCTGACTGTTTGGTATCGGGCATTGGGTTAACGGTTAGAATTATGGAGAGTTTTTATTTTGTTTGTTTGTATATTTTTGCATATGCATTGAAAAGTTTTCTTTTCCCGAAATGTCTTTTGAGGATGCTTATCCTACTTTAGCAGTGATTTTTTTCTTTAGTTTAGTATTTTCTTTTGCGTAATTAGAGATACTAGATCAAAATATTATCTTGAGGAACTCATCTCCTATACGATGAC
Organism: Cacajao melanocephalus; assembly: GCA_963573385.1. Classification (NCBI taxonomy): domain Eukaryota; kingdom Metazoa; phylum Chordata; class Mammalia; order Primates; family Pitheciidae; genus Cacajao; species Cacajao melanocephalus. Next base: position 5,515 of record CAUYLG010054350.1, read on the forward strand.
CAATTGATTTCCCTATTTCTCCCTTTTCCTTTTACTTCATTTTCCTCTTACTTTCCCAGCCATCTTTTAACAGAGCTCCCTCCCTATCCTGAGTGGATCCAGCCAGTCCCTGGTCCCTTAATCTGGGCACCTTCCTTATGTTGTCCCTCTTTGGTATTCCATATCTAGTACGTCACCCAGAATGTCTGCTTTTTTCTCCTCATTCCTTATGTCCCTGAATATTACCTCATTCCAAGTCCATTTCTGAACTTAACAAATCTTTCAAGAGCACTCGTTATGTACGTGACCCTGTAGAATGCATGAGGGGGCTTGCAGATAATGCTTAAGGAGTTGCAGGGCAGTCTGGCAGAATATATGTGTATACACCTGCTCACGAGCAATGTGGCTTTGAGGTTGTGAATACAGATTGTGGCGTTATGCTTCCTGTATTCAAATCTTGGTTTGCTCATCTGCCACCTGTGTGATCTTGGGTTTTATTTAATCTCTTGATGTGTCAGTTTTCTCATCTGTAAAAATGGGGACAGTTTCCTTCCATGGATACTGGGATGATTTAATAAGTTACTATGTACAAAGTACTTACAACTGTGTCTAGCATAGAGAGAATGCTCATTTATACTTGTTGGTAGATCTAGGCTCTAATCCCTCCTCTGCTGCTTTTCAACATCTTGAAACTCTTGTTTCACAAGGCATATATTATAGACAGAGAAAAAAAGTAGACTTTGAAGCCAGAGGGTTCCAGCTCTACCATTTGTCGTTGTTAACTTGAGACAAGTTAATTAACTTCTTGGAACCTCAGTGTTTGTGTTGTTAAAAATAATCTATTCTCATAAACTACCAAATGCCAGCCTACCTGCATCTTTTTACTTTTATCTGGTTGAGACACTTCAGCTGCTGCTTTAAGGACCATAGGTTCCTTCTTCCTTTCCTGTGATGATTCTTTATAGTTTGCTAAGTATACCATGTAATTTAATACTCATAACAACTGTGGGAGGCACAGGGCATTATTCTCATTTCTATTTTAAAGTTATGGAAACCAAAGGCCAGATAGGCAACTAGACTGGCTCAGGCTGGCACAGATGTAATTGTGAACGTAGGACTTGAACTTGGTTCTCTGTGCTCTTTTTTTTATTCAGCACAAATCTATGAGTTTAGTTTTTGATTTATCCATGTCCTTCCCTTTTCTTAGATTCCTTTTGTTGTTTTTGCCAAATCTGAGTCCCTCATTATGAGCAAACTGCCCTTCCCCAACTCACGCCTAATGCAGTGAGTGATGGTGAGGAGGAGGCAAGAGCAACTGGCCTCCAGCCCTTGACTTGGTCATTTGGTTTGGACTGGCCCATCAGACCTCCATCTGGCATACTCTCTCTCAGTGACAGCTTTAATTCTCTTCCCATTTGAGTGCCGCTAGTGGTGCTACCCTTGTTGCCCCTCTGTCATCCTGCACTTTCTTTTATTGGCACTCATTTCAATACATTTTATTCTTTAAAATAACTTGTTCTGATTACAGAAGTTATTAATGCTTGTTGTAAAAATTATGGATCACATGGTAAGAAGGAAACAAAAACCACACATAATTCCACTACCCAGAGTTAAATATTCCTTTTCTTTTTTATTTAAGGACAGCGTCTCACTCTGTCACCCACACTGGAGTGCAGTGGTGTGATTATAGCTCACTCTTAACTTTGAACTGCTTAGGCTCAAGTGATCCTCCCATCTCAGCTTCCCAATTAGCATGCTACCACATCTGGCTATTTATTTTTATTTTTATTTTTTGTAGATATGAAGTCTTGCTATGTTGCCCAGGCTGGTCTTGAATTCCTGGGCTCAAGTGATCTTCCTGCCTAGACCTCCCAAAGCACTGGGATTATAGGCATGAACCACCATATCTGACCAATAAATATTGTTAATATTTTATTATTTAACTTTGGGGTTTATTTCATACTCTATGAACCTTTTTAACTTCTGTATTTTGATAGCAGGCACTCCAATAGAGAAAATTCAATGAGAATTACCTGGTGTGATGGCTTGGGACATGTGTGACTCTTTTGGGATCACAAGGCAATTCTTGTGGGCAGAATAGTGGTCCCTAAAGATGACTACATCCCAATCCCCCAAACCTGTGAATATTTTAGGTTACAAGGCAAAGGAGAATTAGGGTTGCAGATAGAATTAAGGTTGCTAATCAGCTGACCATAAAATAGGGAGAGTATCCTGGATTATCTGGGTGGGCCCATTGTAATCACAAGGGTCTTTAAAAGAGGAAGAGGAAATTGGAACACAGAACCAGAGAGTTGGCAGCATGAGGAAGACTTGGCACATTATTGCTGGCTTTGAAGATGGAGGAAGATCATCAAGAGCCAAGGAATATGGATAGAAGCTAAAAAGGAGAAAGAAACAGATTGTTCTTTAGAGCCTTCAGAAAGGAATATGGCCTTGCCAACACCTTGATTATAAGCCAGTGAGCCCCAGTTCAGAATTCTGAACTATAGAACTAAGTGTAAGATACAAATTTTTAGGTCAGGTGTGATGGCTTACACTTGGGAGGCCAAGGCAGGAGGATCACTTGAGGCTAACCTGGGCAACATAGTAAGACCCCATCTCTAAAAAAAATTTAAAAATTAGTGGGGCATGGTGCTGTGCATCTATAGTCCCAGTTACTCAGGAGGCTAAGGTCTTGAGTTCAGGAGTTCAAGGTTCTATTGCACTCCAACTGCAGTGACAGAGTGAGACTCTGTCTCTAAAAGATTAAAATAAATAAATAAAAAGTTAAAAGATACTAAATTTGTGTTGTTTTAAGCTGCTAAGTTTGTGAGAATTGTTACCACAGCCATAGAAAATTAATATACCCGGTATATACAAAGAACTAGAGCTATAATATCTAAGATATAGTAAACAATAATGGCTAACATTATTTTATACTTTTGTCTGTATTGTTTTACAGTCTGCTTTTTTCCTTTTCACATTTTTCCGTTTTATTATATTTATGCCATGTCATCATTTGTACCATAGTACTTTTCAACTATTCTCAACAGTTTTTCACTGTATGCATTACTTCAGTTCAGCAGATGAGTGTCAACAGTACACTGCCTGAAGAAAACTGTCTTTCCTCTACTGCAGTATCTATTTCAACAACATGCACTGAGAAAAGGTGAACTGGTGAAGTCATGCAGCCTGTTGCTTAAGTACTATTTGCAAGGCATCCGAAAAGACCCATGAGCCAGGAAACACCCTGGGTGTATATTAGTTTGTGGTCTTGGGGATGCTCCCTAACATTTCCCAGTCTCAGTTTTCTTCATTGTAAATGGGAATAATTAGAATACCTATATTGCACATCTGTTGTGCAGATGAAATAAGATTATACATGAAGCCCTTAGCATAGTGCTGGTGCAAAGCAGCAGCTCAATATCTGTTAAAAGGTATTGTTGATATCGTTACTGTAGTTGTTTATCAATTTCTCTGGGATTCTGGGTCAAGAAGATTGAATATAGAGATGACAGACCTTCAGCTGATATCTGCATTGAGCACACTGTGAGTATCTCGTAAATATTACATAGTACTGAAAACAGGCATGATCCTGATGCTAAAAGGTTGTGACAGATAAATGGAGGGTAGCGGGTAAAGATGTCTTTTGAAACAGGCACATAAACATATACTCAAATAAAATATTTAACTGTTTGCTACAGCATTTGGACAAGCTTCAGAGGATGGGAGACTGATGCCAGAGAGCCAATAAAAAAAGACATAATTTGTCAAGTTGGTGGATTGTCATAGTATTTTTGCTGTTATCAGCAAGTTTTTCATTTTTATTTTTAGTTTTCCTTTCCTTTGATAATTTCTAGACCTAGTGCTGACATTTCAAAAGACTTTATCATTCGTGTGATAAATTCTTTAAATTGAAGCTGTTTTGTTTCTGGTGAAGGCATGATTGCTCTGAAAGCCATACTGGGGCTTTGTGTTGAAATTATGCTCATACGTAGTTCTTTTTCTCACTATTGGCCTGTGTTCATTTATTTAAAAGTTATTTATCTTGCAGAGTGTCAGCTCAACAAACAGGATTGCTCAAAAGGTCGTGCTTGAGTTTTCTCTAACGTGATTAGTTTTATTGGTTCTTATTATTTCTCAGACATTCTTTTTGAGTGTGTTACTATTGATTGTTTTAGAAACTGATTTGGTAGAGACTAATTTTGTGAAGGATGGCAGTTTTTAACCCACAGAACAGGTGGTTGTAGGGCTTCCAGATTACTTCAGAGCCAGCAATTGTGACAAAAGTTTACTTTTTATTGGAAAGACTTCATAGGTGTTATATTTTTCATTGCTTAAGTTTATCCATATTTCATATTTATCTTGCTTGGAAAGGTGAAAATATTAACCAACACTGGTCCCCTGAGGGTGGTGACTATTGTTCATTGTTTTATTATGTGTCTTGGGATTGTTTGTTCTCTACTCTCCCTTCTATACTATTTAATAAGATTAATTTCCTTCCACTTCAAAACCCTTACAACCTTATTCTTCTCCCTGATTTCAAATCCATGTCACAGTGGGGAGAGCAGTGGAGGCTCTTTAAGAGGAGAAAAGATTCTGGGATTCTGGACCACCTTCTAAATTGTTTTGCACATTTATGAATTTCTCTTAGCTTTTTTGATTCTTATTATTAAGAATTGTGCTTTACTTTATTGTTTTTCACAGATTTGCATTTTTTACAAACTGAAGGTTTGTGGCAACCCTGCATCAAGCAAGTCTGTTGGTGCCATTTATCCAACAGCACATGCTCACTTTGTATCTGTTTCACATGTTGGTGGTTTTCACAATATTTAAGACTTTTTCATTATTATTATATATGTTACAGTGATCTGCGATCATTGATCTTTGATGTTACTATTGTAATTGTTTTGAGGTGCCATGAACCATGTCCATAAAAGATGGCAAACTTAATTGATAAATCTTGTGTGTGTTTTGGCTTCTCCACTGACAGGCTGTTCCTCCATCTCTCTCACACTCCTTAATCCTCTCTATTCCCTGAGAGACAATAATATTGAAATTAGGCCCCTTAATAACCCTGCAATGCCCTCTAAGTGTTTAAGTGAAAGGAAGAATCACGTGTCTCTCACTTTAAATCAAAAGACAGAAATGATTAAGCTGAGTGAGGAAGGTATATGAAAGCTGAGATGGACCAAAAGCTAGACCTCTTGTGCCAAGCAGTTAGCCAAGTTGCAAATGCAAAGGAAAAGTTCTCAAAGGAAATTAAAAGTGCCACTCTAGTGAATACATGAATGATAAGAGAGCAAACAGCCTTAATGCTGATATGGAGAATGTTTGAGTGGTCTGGATGGAACATTAAACTAGACACAACATTTCTTTAAGCCAAAGCCTAATCTAGAGCAAGGGCCTAACTCTGGGAAGCCAAAAAATTTGTATGACTCCCTTTATTGTGGTCTGGGACAAAACCCACAATATGTCCAAGGTATATCTGTAATAATTGTTCTGCCTATCTGTTGAGGGTATCATGAGAAGCAGATTATGTGTACAAAAACAGTAGACAAAAAATGCAAAGAAAATAATGGATGAGTAAGTAGCAGCTTTGTTAAAAGTAACTTGTTAGTGCCTAGTCCAGGAATATTGCATTTGAGAGGGTAACATTGTTTCTCCATTAGCTGTTCGTTGTTTGAGTAGTCCCACTGGAAGCATCCTGAAGCTGCAGTTTCTCTGGGAGGCATGAGATGGGAGGTGAAAGCATGTATGTCCAGAGCAGTGGACTAGCCCCAAGGTCTAGTCTTTGGTCAGTTCCAGGAAGGGGTGGAAAAATACATACAAAGTTTTTGCTGTGGTTGAATATTTGTGTCCCTGCCCACTTCATATGTTAAGTTCCTAACCCCTAAAGTGATTATACTAGAATGTTTTTGGAAGGTGATTAGGCCATGACAGTAGAGCCCCCATGAATGGGATTAGCACTCTTGTGAAAGAGACTGAAGAGAGCTTCCTTGCCCCTTCCATCATGTGGAGACACAGTGAGAAGGTGCCATCTATGACCCAGGAAACAGGCCCTCACCAGACACCAGGTTTTCTGGTGCTTTGATCTTGGACTTGTCAGCCTTCAGAACTATGACACAATCCATTTCTGTTGTTTTAAGACAACCAGCTTTGGCATGGTGATATGGCAGCCTTAGGAAACAAGAATAGGTTGCTTTGAAGATAGAGTAGACAGAAAACCAAAACCATTTTGAGAATAAAATGCCATGTGATCGTTAGGTGATACTTTCTTGGTATATGTCACTCATGATCCAAAGTGCAGCACTGACCTTATTCAGACCAGTTTACCACTTAGGCTGCAGGTATGCAAAAGAAGGAAGAAAAGCAAAGTGATAAGATGGCCGGGTCTTTTCTGATGTGCAAACCAGTATACATTCCTATGATTCCAATGGCATGAAAAGGAGAGAAGACAGAAGTGAACATGTAAGCAGTGATACTTTATTGCCTAATAGCCCCTCTGCTAGAAGACATGGCTAGTGTCCTGGAATTGACCCTCGTCCTTGAGGATTGCTAAAGAGGGTAGGAGGGGGAAGAAGGTGGGAGCCTTCTCTCTTTTAGGTATTTCCATGATGTGTCTATTTAGAAACATATCAACTTTAAGATGTGCTTCTCCCCTTGCCTGAGAACATTTGTATGGAGTCATAAGTAGGAATGGGAATATAGTAATATTTAATTTGGGGATGTTTGTCCTTTACAGCTCCTTGAATTGCACACTTGAGTGAGTGTGGACAGTAGGGGAGCAGGAGGGCTGTGCGTCACTGGACAAAACCACTTGCTTGGGGCTCTTTGTCCTGTGACTTAGTCACAAAGGAAATAACTGGGGAATGTACAACACTGTGATGCTACACCAAGCCCTATGCTCAGGAGGGATGTGGAGATAGGAAACAAAGCAGAAGGATAGAAAAATTGTGGTGACTTGTATAGCAAGCCTCTTGGGTGGGAGGTTGGTTCTGTTTGGGAGAAACAAGTAGTTTCCAGTTGTTTTAGGAGATTTCTTACATTGCTTTCCTTGCCCTAGCCTTCTTTTGCCTTAGAATGTGTATATTTATCCCTGTTCAAATTACTTGAGTACTTGTATTGCAGGGATACATGTGTAATTGTGTGCAGCAAGTCACTTTAGCGGGTAGACAATCAATAATATCAACAGAGTAAAACTGTCAGATTTAGAGGATGAGTGCATAGTTTTCTCTCACTTATTAATTTATCTGAAGGAATTAATTTTTCTTACATTTTTAAAGCCCATAAATGGATTTGAAGATTCTGTTTCTTAAAACGCTAATATTTAGTGATCCACTATTTGTGTCAGGCCCTATGATGGGTGCTTTCATGTACGCTATTACAGTTTTCTTTTTATTTTATGTTTTTTGAGACAGGTTCTCACTCTGGTTGCCCAGACTGGAATGGAGTGCAGTGGCACGATCTCAGCTCACTGCAGCCTCCACCTCCCAGGCTCAGGTGATTCTTCCACCTCAGCCTCCTGAGTAGTTGGTACTACAGGTGTGTGCCACCACACCTGGCTCATTTTTTTTTTTATTTTTAGTACAGACGAGGTCTTGCCATGTTGCCCAGGCTGGTCTTGAACTCCTAGACTAAAGCAATCCACCTGCCTCAGCCTCCCAAAATGCTGTAATTACAGATATGAGCCACTACACCTGACCATCATTATAGTTTTCAAAACAGCTCTGAAATTCTATATTTATTCCCATTTTACAGACAAGCACACTGAGGCCCAGAAAGCAATTGCTCAAAAGCCTAGGGAAGGACTCTAGAAATTTCAGTGATTTTTTTATAACAGTAGATTGCCTTGGAGAGTATTTTTTTCAGATAGTAGGTCAGGTTCTAAATGGATCATTTTTATGTGGACAGGAGACAGGGAAATACTGGGTAAAATAGGGTGGTTCCTTGGCAAGGGCCCCACCCTCAAGCCAGGATACCCACAGCCCTAAATGAGGACAGGCACTCAGATTTTCATGCCCAAAAGCTGTCTTTTGGCCCACCATGCCCTCTATCCTGTACCCATATAAATTGCAGACTGCAGGCTCCAGAAGCAGACAAGGAGAAGAGTAGATGAGTGGCAGAATGGTACAGGAGAGAGAGGAAAAGGGAATTCTGAATGCTGAGAAGAGTTTGGCTGGGGATGGTCGGATAGGAGATTGGTCAGTGAATGGCCAAACTCTAGGGGAAGATCATCTTCCCATTCCATCCCTCTTCCAGTTCCCCATTATTCCCATTGAGAACAACTTCCACCCTTCAATAATACCCCCTCATTCATTCTTCAAGTCTGTATGTGACCTGATTCTTCTAGGATGAGAGCTTGGGTACAGAAAGCTGACACACTGGCCTTCTGCCATTGTGAAAAGGCAGAGAGTTCACTGAGCTGGTTCACACATAAGCTGTCCGTGAATGGCAAAGCTGAAAGAGTGCACTGTAACACATGCCGATTTGGACTTTGGGAGTTGCAGGCTGTCAACCATGGCTGGAGCCCAGGGGTGCTTTCTCTTGCCCCTGAACATGCCTGCCTGCATGCCCCCATCCCATAAGGGGTTTGAGGAGCAGTGGTTACCCAATAGATGAGCCATACCCCTGTCGCATGTCCTGCAAGGGAGATCAGGGAACTCTCCCATTTCAATTTTTCAGTGTTTTCTCCTATGCAGTCTGTTGTGGTGGTAGTCATTAGTGCCATCCAGCAAATGTTTTGGGTTGACCCCCCTGCTGTGGAGTAAGAGGGCATTTCATGACTTCCTTGAAGGTAGCCATAGCCAATGAAATGTGATAAGAAGTGATACAGTATTACCTCTAGGTAAAAGCTCTGAGAGCTATTGAATTATTTGTCTTTGCCCCATTTTCCCTTCTGCCATGGCAACCAGAAATGCTTTGTTAGCTTGGGTCCTGGAGGTAGGATGATGTAGAACAGTGACTTCAGACAGCCTGCAGTGTCCGTGTAGTGCAAGTGAGAAACAAACCTTTTCTTTAAGCTGCTGGGTTTATCATAGCAGCATAGATTAGCTGATATACTTTTGTGACATGGGTTTCATGCTCCCCATGGCTTTCACATCTATACTTGTTAGGTTAGAAAACTCTTATGTGGTCATTATTCTATAATTAAATCCAGTGCCCACTTAGAAGCCTTCGATGTTAAAGAATTTCAAATGGTACAGACAGACTGATAAGCAAAATATATTCAGTAAATGTTTATTGAGTTCCTACGAAGTACAGAACATCATGAGGGATCCAGAAATAAATTAGGTTGGTAACCTGCCTCAGAGAAATTAGTCTAGCAGGGAAGGGCTGTATTTATGTATTAAATGTATGCAATGAAATGTATATGGTTTGTGCATTTATTCAAACATACTTGTATAAGGTCCATGACTACTATATTTGTCAAGTGTTAGGGATTTTGTAGAGCAAAAAGAGATATGGTCACTCTTACATGGAGTTGAGGCCTAAAAAAGGAAATTAAAATTAATCACACTAACATAGATGAAATTATAACTGGGGTGGGGACTGTAAAGAAGAGGCACATGGTGCTATGACGACTTATAACAGGTGGAATTATTTAGTCCACAGGCATAATGAAGAGCTCATAGTAAGTCTGTGGAAATGCCTTGGGCTCAGCAATCAAGCAGACCTGGGTTTAAATTCTGGTTCTACCACTTTGAGCCATATGACTCTGCTCAAGGCATTTTACCTTTCAAAACAGATATGAATGTATTTTTCTCAGGGTAGTTGTAAGACTAATATAAGCTTTTGTCTGTGACAGTGCCTGCATACCATATATGCTATTAAATGTTAGTTACTGGGTCTCCTTCCCCTATGTGATTGATTCTATGTAACCAATGCAGAGCAAGGTGACGGGGAGTATGGATCTGTCTGGGGGTTAGAGAAAGCTTCATTAAAAAAAAGTAGCATTTAAGCTCATACTTGAAGAATGGAACAGGTTTGAATAAAAAATAATTGTAATCATATGAGGAGATGATAATTGTAGGAAACAGAATATTACTTAGTAGCTAAGATCATAGGCTTGTGAATGAAACAGACCCCAATCAAATAATGGATCCATCATTATTAGCTCTGTGACCTTGGGCAAGGTACTTCTTCTTTCTATTTGAAAGTTTCCCCATCCATAAAATGAGGATAATTTTGGAACTATGCCATAGGATCAAGGTCAAGATCAAATGATAAGAGTAAGATATTTAATACAGATCCTGGTAACTGAGGAGTTGCTCAATATAATTGGCAACCAATATTTACTCTTAAAAGCAGAGAAGTGGTAGTCTCTGGGTATCTTTTTTTTGTGGTTCAAACTCCTAGTGCATTGTTTGACTGCAGGGGGCTGATGTCATTGAGTCCAGCAGGAGATTTACTATCTCCTTTGAGTTTTAATCCCCATCAACTAATAGTGACAGTCACTAAACATTTAGTACCTAATGAGGTGCATCTCCTCAGTATGGGTGGAATGGAACTGTGTAATCCAAGTACCAAACTTCCTTCTCACTGGCTTTCCATGACCTCCCCACTGGGCTGCCTGAGGGCATTGACTTCATTTGAAAAATGCATTTAGAAATGTCACTGTCTGGAAAGTATTGAGCTCTAAAGCCTCCTTGGAACTGTGGATGCAAAGAATGTCAGAGCTGGTCTCCTGTGAGTGTTGAATCCCAAGTCATCATCTTAGAAATGGAGAAAATAAGGATTAGAAAGGGGAATGAGATGACCAAGATTACACCGTTGGGGACATAGCAGTGAAATAAAGAAGTTAGGTAAGGTCCATGCTCTTATGGAGCTAAAGATTTAGTGAGGGTGATTGACAACATGCAAGAAAACAAGGAATTCTGAAAGTTAAAAGGGTACAATGACAAAGAATAGTGAGCTTGGGGGATATTTGATATATGGTAGTCAGAGGATGTCTCTTGGAAGAGGTGACTTTTAAGCTGAGACTTGAAATATGTAAAGCCACCAGCAAAGATCTGGGGCAGGAGTGTTCCAGGAGTGAAATGGAATAGCAAGCTCGAAGTTGGTAAGGCAGGGATACACTTGGTGTGTCTGACACTGGTGTGGCACGAAACCCAGTGAGCTAGGGTGATAGTGGTAAGAAACGTGGTGACAGAAGTGGATAAGGCAGGGATACACTTGGTGTGTCTGATGCTGGTGTGGCACGAAACCTAGTGAGCTCGGGTGATAGTGTTAAGAAACGTGGTGACAGAAGTGGATAAGGCAGGGATACACTTGGTGTGTCTGACGCTGGGTGTGGCACAAAACCCAGTGAGCTCGGGTGATAGTGGCAAGAAACGCGGTGACAGAAGTGGATAAGGCAAAATTTATAGGGTTTAGGCCATGTTCAGGTTTAAAATTTTATTGTTAAGTATGAAGGAAGAGAAGGCTCCTGGAAAGTTTCAAGCAGTGGACAAAACTGGATTAATGATCTGAAAGATCATTCTGCCATGGTATACAGAATAGGCTGTTGGAGGATAAGAATATGAACAAAGAAACATTTAGGAGTTTAAGTTCTAGGTAGGATTTTATTTCCATCGTCTAATTGAGAGACGGCGATGGAGTACACCAAGGAAATATTCTGCGGAAGAGGGAGAGAAGTGGACAAACAAGCTATATTTGGAGGCAGATTTGGCAGGATGCTGGGAAAGAGTGAGGCAAAGGGAATAGTTTTCCCCGTTGTGCTTTGCCTTGAATGACTGTATATGTGCTAGTGACATTTACTGAGATGAAGAAGCCCAGGCGAAGAGAAGATGTGGGGTCATAAGATTAAGAGCGTAATATTAGGTAAAATAAGCATGAGATGCCAAGGTGACATCCAAGTGGTACTGTTAAGTAGGCAGTTGACTATAGAAGCCTTGAGTGTTCTAGCCACCTATAAGCCTATTGCAAATGCTAGAACTTCATGCTGCCACTCTCTTACCAATGCCCATGCAGAAACTGCTGATAGATTGCAAAACTCTTTCCTGTGGAGCTTGGGTGTGGCCAGTCTTCTTCATCAAAATCACAGCCATGGGGCTCCAGGCAGCCACAGCACCACTTCATTGGTGTTGGTGTTCAAAACACATCTATCTGCCATTCCCACTGTGTGATATTTAGCATCTATTCTTCATCAATCGTCTCAGCTTACTACTGGTTTATTGTAAATTTAGGGTAAGTGAAATGCAATTCATCTTCAGCATTTACTGAGACCCACTGTGTACTTCCAATGCTCTGCAAGGTGCTGGGAGTGAGAAAGTTGATCAATATATGATTTAGGGTCCCTCTCTAACAAAGTTTACAACTTTGCCAGAGAATCCATTGGAAAAAAATCAGAGCGCAGTGTATTAAAAAATGCCCAAATAAGTGGTCTAAAGAGTACGTTTACAGGAGGGTAGGACTGCCATGTGTTAATGCAGTCCTGGAGGTGCTGTGGAGAGGTGAGGCTTGATTTGGCCTTGAGGAAGAATAGAATTCAAATGAGAAGAGATGATGATGGTGGCATCAGGTGGGATAAGCAGTTTGATTAGACAATTGAAGTGGGCATGAGTATAGATAAGAAAGAGGAATCTGGCCATTGTGAATGGGGAAGTTAGGAAAGGAGTTAAAACAGTGGTGGTGTTATTGTTCTGACTTCAGGCCAGCCTTACGGTGGTTGACTTAGATGATTTCTAAAATGCCTTTCAGTGCCAGGATTTTTGTCACTACAGAGCATGGATTTCCATCTTCTCAGATTCTACTGTCAGGTTCCTTGCTACCTACTACTTGATAAAGCCAATGCTGTATATTTTAAATAGTATACCAAATTTGGTGACAGTTTTTCTTATCTGGCTAATATAGCAGCCAAGTCCCCAAATATCAGGGCTTAATGCAGAGCAAATTTATTTTTTGCTAGCATAATAGTCGGATGCAGGATCTCTCAGTCAGGTAGCTCCCCGATGACTTTCTTCCAAGCAGTGTTTCAGGCTATTTGCATGGCTTTTCCATCTTAAATATGTGGCTTTTAAGGCTGCCCTGGGGACTGGCTCCACTCCAGTCAGCCCAACAGAAAAAAATGGGAAGACTTGTGGGGAGGGATTTATGGGTTGGCCAGCAGAAACTTCTGCCTTTATCCCACTGGCTAAAACTCAACCTCACAGCCAGATCTAACTGCAAGGAAGACTGGGGCAGGTAATCTAGGTTTGTGACCTGAAAGAGAAGAAAACAGTTTGCTGATCATCTCTCCCACAGTGCACCACTGGCCAGTTGATTCTTAGGTATGAAAGCTTCTCAAACTAAGAGTCATTTGACGCACAACTTGGGCCAGGGGTCCTTTCTTCTCAGCCATGACCTTGCTCAGCCACTTGGGAGCTGAGCCAGCCCACATTCAGGTAAGACCTGACTAGAATTTGGAGTAGGTTCCCCTCCTTTCTCCCTGTGAGTTCAGTTAACTTCTTCTTTATCTTATATCTCTAACTCTGGACTCTTTTTTTTTTTTTTTTTAAAGAGACAAGGTTTCATTATGTCCTCTACGCTGGTCAGCAATGGTGTGATGATAGCTCACTGCAGCCTCAGACTCCTGGCCTCAAGCAATCCTCTTGCCTTAGCCAATGTGCCCAGCTCTGGACTCATTCTTTATCTCAGTCGTGTCCAGGCTCCTGTTTGAACATAGACCTTATATACTTTAGATTTGACCTCTGATACCTATCCCTGCAGACTCTGTCTCAAGTTCATTATTAGTTTCTTGTGAAGAGCACCACATTTGGATGTTTGTGGCTTTGGGTATGATTCTCTGTCTCTTCCAAACTGTAAAGCTGTGTTTGGTAGTGTTGTGAAGCAGTCTCAGAATGTAAGAGAAGTGTAAAATCTGGAAAACAAAATCACAAGACCTGTTAGGTAAGAGCAGTGTTTATATGGAGTTGTTAGCTGAATTTGAGTTAATTACATCAAATAGTAATGTACGCTTCCTTACTTTTATTTTCTGTTTCATAGTACATACAATAGTGCATATACTTCCTTACATGTATTTTGTGTTAAAATAATTTTTATGTATACAATCTCATTCTTACAGTATAGCACTGCTGCAGAATAGGCATTATTATCTTCTTGTATCAGTTAAGGTATAACCAGAGAAACAGGAATAGTAAGATGGATGGATGGATGGATAGGTGGATATTTGGACATAGAATCATTAGAAGGAATTGGTTTATACAACTAGAGGCTGCTAGGTAATTTCAAAATCTGTAAGATATGCTGCTAGGACGGGGAGGCTAGAACTCCTCGGCATGACCTGAAGGCACAGGAAGAATTCTTCTTCCTCAGCGAAGCCTCAGTTCTGCTCTTAAGGACTTTCACTGGATTGAACTAGACCCACCAGATTATCTAGGATGATCTCCTGTACTTAAAATCAGTTGACTGTGGACTTCAATCACATCTATAAAACACCTTTGTAGGAACATCTAGATTAGTGTTTGATTGAATAAATAAGGACTGCAGCCTAGATAAACTGACAAAACTAATCACAGCCCATTTTATAGGTAAGGAAATAGAAGCAGAGGGTAGAAAGTTGCAGAGCTTGTTGGATTTTATTTATCATACTAAAATATTCCTTTAAGTATTTTTTCAAGTCCTTAAATTTCATATATTATTCTCAGCAGAATCTAAAGAAAATGTCTGGATTGACTTACCAAGAATGATCTAAATGATGCTATATTCAAAACAGAATAGTGAAGAAAGTTATTACCTGCAAGGCAGCTAAAAGAGTCTGAGAATGATTTATTTTTAACTGGTCTAAAAGTCTCATCATGAATAAATTCCGATAAGGCCTTGATTTTAAGTAAGTCGGTGATAGTAGAGTTTGCTTCTTTAATTCTTTGTGCAGGATTGTGAGACACAAATCCTTAACACTTATTTCCAGCCCTGAGGCTGAACAAGTTATTAGTTTAATTATAGAAAGCTGAACTTTAATCTTTCTTTAATTGAGCATGGATAATTTGTACCTGTGATCAGTAGCCAAAATGCCATAAAATTACTTATGAAGCCTAATACTCATACCCTTTTACTGCAGTAAAAATACCAATTTCGTAGGCCTGTACAGTCATCATTTTGGGCAACCGTTTCAATTTGTTAGTAATTATTGTCAGCACTTCATGACTAATATGGTTTGGGAAGTGTCGCAAGAGGTGCTATTTCCCTTTTGGTGACAGACAGTACATTTAGGGAAGAAGAGGCTAGTGAGGAGAGAGATGCTGGCTTCTTGGGCTCATGGTTTGAATGACAGTCAGAGAACAATAGATCGTTATTTTTCACAGCAAGGAAAGGAGCAAGGGTCTCAGAAATCCTGAACTACATGTCAGCTCTTGTGTGCTTTTGGTTATGCATTCTAACATAAGAAGGCAAGGGCATTTTTATTTCTTTTCTTCTCTCCAATCACACCCTAGGAAGACAAACCTATTATTATAGGTTATATGTAACCACTGAACTCATGGTCTTTAGTGAGAAGGCACCCTAGAGGCCAAAATGACTATTGTGCCTGTTTCTGCTGTAAATTTTGATGGTGAAAAGAGTGTTAGGCCACTGAATTATTGCAGCCTTGGAGACAGTTAGCAGCCCATGTGCCTAGTAACAATTGTGATCTAGTCTGAAAGAAATGGACTTGTTGTATTGCCAGTATAGAAATAGTTGTATAACCTTGAGGGCAAAATTGATAGGGTAGTCATTTTTTTTTATCCCTTTTGGGCAGAACTACCTTAAAAAAAAAAAAAGAATAGTTTACAAATTTAGAGTTGAAAGAAACATATAGTTTGAATAGAGTATGTTTCCCTAAAGGTATTCAAAGAGCGTTTTAATGCTCTGGTTCTCAATCCAAATTATACAGCAGACAGATCAATAGTTCAAATTATTTCCTATGAAGACATAAAGTAGGAGACGAAGAAAGGCGGGTAGGGAAATAGGAGCTAGGGAGAGGGCTTAGCAGCTTTTAAATTAATTAAAAAGAACTGGCAAAGGGCAGGTCCAGACCCATGGTAAATTCATACCTAGAGAGGAATGGGGATGGCTTATGGCTTCCTGTGGAGGGGAGGGAGCCTGGGTACAGTGAGAAGAGGGCTTAGAGAGAAACTGGGGACAGGTGGTAAAAGTTTTTGGCAGCCTGTAAACAAACAACTCGAAAAGGGGGAGTTTCTCAGTTTTTTTCAGCAGAAATAGAAGACATGCTCTGGAATTTTACAGATAATGAATAAAGGTACAATTTAAAGATGTACAATTTAAGGAATAATTTAGAGATGTGTGGGCAGGGCCGAGGCACCTAGGAAGAGAGGATGAGGTGCCAGGTTTTAGCAATAGCAGGAAGCCGTTATGCTGCCCAGGCTGAAGAACATGGGGTAAGCATGGGGATCCAGTGTTAATGGGGCTCCATGACCTACCACGGTGGAAGGAGGCTCTAGATAAGAGTTGAAGTTGTAGAGGGATCTAGTCATTTCAGAGCCACAGTGCTGAGGCAGGGGTACAGCCAGGGACTGAATGCCCAACTCCACTCTCCTGCCACCTTTTGGTCTATTAACCAATCCAACCCGAAGTCAGAAGAGACAGGAGCTCGTGTGATGCAGAGAAGGGCAGTGAATGATTCTGGGGAAAGGGCAAAGAGAATAACCAGCACTGGTGGAGGGTCTAGGAGGTGATGGGACACAAGGGTACTGGACTTGCCTTGGAGCCAGCTTGCTGAGGGACTTTAAGCAAATAGCCTGATCCTTTTCTGTTTCTTACCCCAACCTATCAGTAAATTGGGATAATAACTTACCCATTACCGGGGGTTGTTAACATCAGCCTAAATAACAAACAGAGAAGGATTTCTTAAAGAAAAAAATATTTATTTGGGAATAGTGCATGAGAATGTACTGCAATCAGAATGTTCTGCCCGGTAAACCATGTGAGTACTCAGGGAGGTAAAAGAAAGAAAAGGTATTTAAAGGAAAAAATGAGGAGAATTACATAATTGTTTTGAAATAATTATCCTTGGTTACAAAGATAAATAACAAGAATGACACCAGTCTGAGATTGGACAGGCAATTGCTGGGCAGATGTCCTTGCAGAAATATTTTTTGGTATAAATTTGTAATGGTCTTTGTACAAGATTGTGTTTTTTGCAGTCTTTTGTGATAGTGTTTCTTACCAGGTATACAAGCATGAGAACCTTTTCTTTATAGACTTCCTTGGCTCTATTTGTCAGGATTAAAAAAAAAATTAGTGACTCCTTTTTGATTTGGACAATTGTCATGTTATAAAGATCAGGGACATAATATGTACTTTATTTCATTAATTTGTACTTACGTTGGATTTTATAATTTCTAAATCTTCCTCATGTCTCTTACCTCATTTGCTTCTCAATAGTAGCCTCTAGAGGAGTCAAGATAAGTTTTATTGTTCCCATTTTACAGTGAAGATTACTGAGTTGGAGAAATTAAGTGGTTTCATAAAGGTCACCAGGTTAAGAAATCTTTTGACTCAAACTTGACTGTGATTTTCTCCTAGTACACTTTGAATGCTATGTAATTCAGCATTTTAGGTGGTTTTGAGGGACTGTTATCATTTTTGTAAAGCGTAAAAGTTCCAGATGAGGAGCCTTAGACAGTACCTTTCATGTGGCTTGGAAGAACAGCACCCAGGATTCAGGCCAGCTTTCCTATCTGGGAAGATAACACAGGAAGGGAAAAGGCTGTGCTGCCAGTTTTCATAACCAGCCACTCCTATTTCTCTCTGTCACAAAGGTCAAAAGAGTATAGCTCATGCGGGTAGCACACGGCAACAAATTGTAGTTACCTTATGTGTATGCCTGTGTCTTACCAAATGTGTTATTTTTTATTTTTGCCCTTTTGTCACCTACCTGTAGAATGTCACCTACACATAAAAATGCTACTGATCGGGGCAACTTTTCTTCCCCGCAACTGATATCTGGCTTGTAGAAATGCCAGGTCTCTGGGACAATCAGATACTGCTGTATTAGGGGAATTTTACCATCTGCTGCTTTTATGTGGCACTTCCTTCTTATTCAATAAGTTTTCACCTGAGCAGGATTGAGGTGCTGAAGCTCTCTGAAGGTATTGTCTACAAAAATAGTTATTGTGTCAGGTGAATGTGAAAGGAAAATGAAAAGTAAGTCTGATGTATCATCATAAAGAATGGTTGACTGGGTGCTGTGGCTCATGCCTATAATCTCAGCACTTTGGGGAGGCCGAGGCACGCAGATCACTTGAGGTCAGGAGTTCAAGGCCAGCCTGGCCAACATGGTGAAAGCCTATTTCTACTAAAAATACAAAAACTAGCTGGGCATGGTGGTGTGTGCCTATAGTCCCAGTTACTTGGAGGCTGAGGCAGGAGAATTGCTTGAATCCTGGAGGTGGAGGTTGCAGTGAGCTGAGATCATGGTATGGCACTCCAGCCTGGGCCACAGAGCGAGACCCTCTTTCAAAAAAACAAAAACAAAAACACAGAAGAATGGTTGCATTGATTGAATCCGAATATCCCAAGTGGGAGGCACTCTTTGGGAACTGCCATAAACTTCAGACCACAAGGGCACCCAATCTGAGGTTACTACTGGAAAGTCTGGATAAATGGATCCACTAACATAGTTCTGCCCCTGCTTGAACAATTCTGGTCATGGGTAACTCAGTGCCCTCTGAATTAGCCCACTCAGTCTATAAAGAGTTCAATAAAAATATTTCACACCCCAAACTGAAATTGGAATGAATTGCCTCTCCGCTTCCAGTTACTCTACATCTGGTAACACAGAGTTACCTCATTTTAGCACCAGTGTTTGTACACTGTTGAATGTATTAAGCTTACTGTCTACTAAAACCAGATTATAATATGTCAGTTTTACATGACATATAGCTGCGAAATCAAATCTCAGACATTCTTTACTACTTTAGGTTTTATACCCAATCATGTATTTATATGTCTGCTAAACTTCCTTCTATTTAGACTGGCTTGATTGTTATGAGTACTTTGGATGTTGATTTTGTTCATATAGTTGCTATTGTTTCAATTGCATATTCAACAAAAGTATCCCCTATATCTTTATCTAAATCATTGATTAAAATGCTAAACAGGGCTGGAGGAAGGGTTGTTAGAGGACTTCTGGGTTCCTGGTGACTATCGTAGGGAGACATGGAGAAGAATAATTATGAAGAGCGACCATAGTATGTTGTAAAATTAATGAATTAGTAGCAATAGGCCTAGAAAAATAGGTTATAAAGAGCCTAGGAAAGAATTTATCACCATTCTGAGGGACCTAATTTGATCTGTTGTTTTTATTTATTTTCCTCAGCTTTACTGAAGTATAATTGACAAATTAAAATTATGTATATTTAAGGAGTACAAAGTGATGTTTTGATATATTTACAGATTGTGAAATGTTACCGCAATTAAGCTAATCAATGTATCTATCACCTTACATAGTTATTTCTCTTTTGTGTGTGTGGTAAGAATACTTAAGATCTACTCTTAGCAAATTTTCAAATATACAAAAACAGTTTTTTTTCTTGAGACAGGGTCTTGCTCTGTGCCCAGGCTGGAGTGCCATAGTGTGATCATGGCTCATTGCAGCCTTAACTCCTGGGCTCAAGTGATCCTCCTAGCTCAGGCTCCTGAATAGCTGAAATTATAGGTACATACCACTGTGACCAGTGAACTAAAAACATTTTTTTTAGAAATAGGGTCTCACTATATTGAACAGGCTGGTCTCAAACTCCTGGCCTCAAGTGATCCTCCTGCCTCAGCCTCCAAAAGTGCTGAGATGATAGGTGTGAGCCACCATAACTGACCCTACAAAACATTGTTATTAACTATAGTCATGATGACCTATTGTTTTTAGAATATTGAGCTTTCTTACTTTTCAATATATTGTTAATTTGGATAGATGTTTCATGCATACTTGAAAGAAATTAGAGATCCATGTTTAAGATAGGAATTATGATATATATTAGATTGAATGTATTTTCTGTATTTTTCAATTCTCTAATTTTTTTTCTACTTGAACTATAAAAAATTAAGGTGGGAGTGCTTTAGTGTTTGCCATTGCTGTTGCATTTAGGTGGATTTCTCTTTTCAAACAAAATTTAAATGTTATGATAGGCATTTTCTTCTTAAATGATTAAGTTGCTTTCTTAATTGTGAATTAGCGAATTAATCTGTTTATCCTCTTTATTGCTTTTTTCTTGAATTGAGCATTGTCTGATATTAATATCACAACCCCTGAACTCTTTCAATTTGCATTTTCCTGGTGAAACTTAGCCATCCTGAGCATACCCAGTGGTGGTGGTCTGGAGTTTCTTTGGGGAGAGGGTCCCAGAGCCATCTGACTGCCTGTATTCCACTGCCACAGCAGTGGTTCTATTCCTGCTGCCCTCAGTCTGGGGAAGACACAAAGAGCCTGAGGGCTACACCTGAGCTTACAGCATGCCACTGTCACCAGATGGAGAGGAGATTGGTCTTTCTTCCCAGTGAGCCCTTTGCCTTTTGCTCCCCAACAAGTGGAGCCCCAAGCTCACACTAACAGTGCAGCTGCCCCATGCCAATGGCTGAACACTGAGTTACAGCTGGGAGTCCATATGTATCAGAGGCAGTCTCCAGAAGCAAATGAAAGCCACTCTTCTACTGCCTCTGTAGTGGTTCTATTCCTGCTACCCTTAGTCGAATGAAGGAGCAAAGACTGGAAGTGCCTTATTCACACTTCTAACAAGCTGCAGTTGACCCATGGGGAGGAGGCCAGTCCTTCTTCCACAAGCTCCATCCCCCCGTCACTCATCACCAGGCAGGGAACCCCTGGCTTGGGCCCACAGCACAGACCCCCTATCCTGGGCTGATTGCACCTCTCTGAGTTGCTGACCTGCATCTCTCTGTGGTGGAGCCCCTAGGAGACAAGTGAAAGACTGTCAGCCACATCTACTGTTAAGGTCTCTTCCTCTGCTGCATCTAAGTTGATGAGGAAGGATACACCTGGAGATCACCCCAGAGCAGTGGTGGGCAGCCCAGGAGTGCCAAGCAATGATCTACAACCAGTGCTTAAGTGGGAGAGGAACCCACACTTTCAGAGCATTTGAGAGGGAACACAGTGACTGAACAAGAACCTGCCAGCCAACCACTACACCTAAATGCCACCTGTTGGATCACCACCCAAAGCTTCAACACCAAAATACCTCACTAAAATACCCGGCCGCCCACTGTGAAACCAAAGGCAAGATGTCAGTTACAAATAAAGACCCTGCACAAAGCCTCAGCTCTGTGCACATATCTAGAAAAGAAGTCTAATGACTGTATTCAGCCTGTACCACAGTTAAAGGAACACACACATGTAGAGATGAGAAAGAGTCAACATAAGAACTCTGGCAACCCAAATGGCCAGAGTGGCATGTCCTCCTAACAACTGCAGCAGTTCTCCAACAAGATTTCTTAACCAACTGAGTTGGCTGAAATGACAGAAATAGAATTGAGATTATGGATAGGAACACAGTTCATCAAGATTCAGGAGAACAGCAAAACCCAATAAAAGGAAACTAAGAATTACAATAAAATGATACAGGAGCTGACAGATGAAATAGCCAGTATAAAAAAGAATCTGATAGAGTTAAAATACCTGCTATTCCTCCCTCTACCATTAACCTGCCTTCATCTCTTATTATATTGGCATATGTGAAATTTTATTCCAGTGTATTGGCCATTTGTGTTTTTTAGGAAGAATGTGAAAATGGTTGATGTGAGAAGAATGGGTTAAAACTGGAGGTGGCTAAGGAGACCAGTTAGAAATTACTATAGAAGTTGAAGGAAAGAGATGGCCATGCCAGAATGAAAAGGAAAGGAACAGATAAGGGACTGTTTAGAAACTTAGTTTCAGTTTTATCTTTGCTACCTGATTTTCTTCATTGAAAATAAATGTAATCTATCCATATTGTTTCCTTATTCTGTGTCACTCATGCCAATAGATCATTCTTCTCTCAATGTTTTTGACTGGATCTGAATCTTAGAATATTTCTGTGGTATATTCTAGTTTGAGAATACTTGAATTTGTTTGTTTCTCCTTCTGTGGTGATAGAGCTTTCTGATTTGTGTATCCTTGAAACGTTTAAGCTGTGTGTATATCTTGGAACGTGGTCATCTTGATACTCTGAAGCCCCCAAAGTGTTCAGAACAGTTTGTTGGTTCCCTCAACATCTCTACCTAGTTCTGTATGATTCACCTTGTGATTTCACCATGTTTTTTTTTTTTTTTTTTTTTTTTTTACAAACCCACCAAAGCAGATATAGTTTGCCAGG